>QNGE01007031.1:2487-26140 GCA_008508345.1 Paragonimus westermani
GTAAGGTGCGAGGTGGTCAGATAATGACCTGGCGTAGGGAAATGAAGTCGTTCACCAAGGGGTTGGCCACTGTAGGTCGCGTTCGTCTCTCAGGCTGGGCCTTCGCGACTCACAGAGTCGGTGGTTGGAGACTCTAGGTGAGATGGCGGCTAATCGAGCTCAGTGGCGTGAATGTTGTCGTTGTTTGGCCGAGTTTTCTGTGAAGTGAGTGAATTTAATGACGCGGGGCAGTGAAAGCCGTAAGAAAGCTGTCTCGCTGATGAACTTATACTCACACTTGCAGCTCGGTTGCTTGTTTGCAAGGTGTAGGCACCTTGATGTTGAATGTTTAAATATGGACGCAATCATTTTCAGTAGTTAGGTCCCTTCCCGTCCTTTTCTTTTTTCCTTCTCTCTTCCTATTATATAGGGTTTGCTTTTTCTTCATGGTTGTGCGGCAGTTAAGCATCAGTGTGAACCACTGATGTATTGCTGTCTATGATGATGATGCTCGTTCCTATAAAACTGATGAGACAAAGACACTAGCGGCGTGTCGTAACCTGTCTTGTGTGGATTAAAGTGCAGATTTAAGGGGATTAAAACTGTAATAACTACATAACGGGTTAAACCACACGAAAATCAGAACCGTGTTTATGACCGCATCACAGTGCGATAACATTTTATGAAGGGGACTGCTGAGTGGGTAAGACAGAAAGTCCGCGAGGTCTTCAACTACGATAAACAGTACAAATTACCGTGTGGCACGAACCCTCAACGGAATGCTCACCTGAGTGAATCGGGCGATCGAGTCATCCGCTTTGGCCGCTTTTGCTTCGGAAAGTCGGTATTCTCCTCATTACACAAAACAGGCTGATCAGGAGTGCGTCGACCTTTAGGCGACTTGTAGGCACGTTGCGCTGATCCTGTAAAAGGCGGCGATAAAGAGGGGGCCCGTTTACCAATGGCACGTCGATTCAAGTTATCGAGGCCACCTCGTGAGCCACCGCCGGAGAGGCCAGAAGAAGAGGACCCGATAGAGGCTTGGCGATTACGTCGACTAACTCGTGGTTCTTGGGATTCCGGTTGGTTGCGACGTTTTAATTGAATCAAGCCACTTACAAGCGACGAACCACCGTCAAGTTCTGGCGCGGGGGCATTCGAGAAAGTATAATCGGGTGCACGGGCCTCTGGGGAACCTAAAACAGTATTACAGCTGATGAATGAGCCAATACTTTAAGCATGAAGTGGAACTACAAGACTACAATGCATTCACCCGGTTTCAGTGGACATATACAAGCACGAACATACTAAAAACAACTAGTCTTTTCGCCCCATCCACACAGCAACCAACATTACTGCATCGAATAGTTACACCCATCTATCCCCGTAGAAAAAAGCCGCATTCCCTTAGTATGCAGTGCACATATGCAGGTCTAAAATCAGATAACGGTTGGTGTATCCGAAGTTGGCAATGTGATCCGACTGTCTAGTGACCGTAGCTCACAAGAACAAGTCAGTATGCACCCTAATGCAGTTTAAGTGGCCCCACATCTCCATGGCGATGATAATACGTCCAGCAACAGCACAACAGTCGGCTTCCGAAGTAAGTAAAGTGCTAGATAGGAACTTCTCGCGGACACCCGCCGTACAGTTTAAGGCACAGGGAGAAGACCACTAGAGACGGCATCGCTCACTGAAGTGAGCGGATTTACTGGAGTATCGGCAGACTGATCAATCAACTATTGCCCACCCACAGGAACGACGGGTTGCAACGGTGTTTAGCAGCTTCAACGAACTGGGGGAACTTACCGGGTAAACGGGTTGATTAGACAGTACCCGGAGGATGAAAAAGTTGCTTACTGGATCCTAATAGATTAGAAGTGGACCACAAGGACAAGCTCCAGTCAACGAGCCTACCTCGGCAGAACTTGGGTCGTGCCATCCATCTACCAGATAGTGGCTCTTCAACTAACCATGTGTACACCACTCCCACCTCGAATAGTGTTAGGTACCCCGTGTGAATGACCCATGAAACGGTTGGAACGATATTAATCGCTGTACATCGCCCAACTGCTTTACACACTTTTTTTAAGCTAAGGCCGGGTACGCCGTCATTTCCTTTTCTTTGTCGGTTTAAAACAAACGGAGTTATTTCCTTCAAACCAAATTTCGATCACTTCACTTATTAAGTAAGGAATAGTCGACCGGTCAACATGAAGAAAGCGATAAACTAAGCTGTTGCCTATCATACTGACATTTCCTTTATTTAGCTCAATGTTCTATCACCCATTCATAAATACCCACAGCAACCTGTACCGCCTTTGTACAGTTACCTGTTGCTCGTTTGTTCCGTTGAAGAAATGAACGTCTAGTAAGTATGAATGTATATATATAACACAATAACTAGAAAACAGACACCCAAAGAATTCACCAAATGTGTGATACAGCGCGTTGTTTGTTATGTCAAGGAGAGATAAATTGTGGCTCCATAATGTGTTTGAAAGAAAAGCTTAACTATTCTGTATACAAACCTGAAATTTGGCTTCTACGAGAGTTCTGACCATAATTCAGAGGCGAAGCACCACTACGGCCATGCTGGTAACGCATTGGCTGTAATTTTTGATTAGCCATTCCTGAACCTGTCGCTGAACCTCGACGCATTCGCAGGCCAGTAGAAGAACGTGAAGTACTAGTACTGCCACTAGCAGAACGGTATGACTGGTTGCGCGGAATTTGGCGATCGTTGAAAGATCCAGTCTGACCGTCCGAAAAACCACGCATGTTGACACGCATATCATCCGGATTGTGCTGCATCATTCGCCTAGAATAAAAATAACGCATTCGTTACGAGATACACTGAAGGGACGTACACTAAATGCAAAGACGGAGATTTCGCGACTTCGTGAGATCATACGGACCACATTCAACACCTTATCGTGATGTACCGCGCAGTATCCTTTACGGTCAATTTCAGCATGTCCACAGTCTGTCACGGCAGTGAGATCCCTCACCTAGTACAGACCGCGACCCAAGGGAATATGCCCCACATACAATCTGTCGAGAATTCGACAAAAGTAACCATGTAAACAACGTTAATCGTGTTCACAGTGACGTGCTAAACTGGTCTACTTATAGGGAAACCTCTAGGTGGTGACGGGTCGTATGGTCAGACCGATAAGGACGCCGACGACAAAGCATAACTAGATTATGTGGAAAGCAACTACCACACCAGAAACTTGACAGCACGCTTCACCTAACACTGAGACGAACGCTAGCATGCACAAAACTGTCGGCTGTAAAACAAACTCGTTTTGACATCAACAGCGCTATAGAATCTTTCGAAGGTAGTTAGGCATCATTGAGAGCCGCTGGTGTTACCTATAATGAGGCCGGAATTTTAGTTGTTCCTGACTTCAGTGAAAAGATGTGCGTGAAACAGGTGAATAACGGGTCAGATCACTTTAGTGACCGAGTAAACATTCTGGAAAATTATCTTAGACATAAAAGTCCCAACATTACTGATCAAAGTGAGGAATGGAGAACGCCTATGAAATCACCATTACATATCCGGACAATAACCCTGGTAGTCGGTTTCCACAATAAAGTGACAGACAACGGCTGTAGATTCATGTGTTCGGGCTAAATGTTGGTCGGATGATAACGCTTTGTCGAATTTGGCTCTTGAAAGGACTGGATAGTTTGTCAATTTATGCTGTGCTTTTGCAGTATTATGACTTTCTGGGGGATTATTGTCAAGTGAAATCGTGGTGAATATTGGCTGTTGGCTTCTCGTCTGTTTAATTCTCTTAATTTCAGCGTATCTAGGGCCATTGGCCAAAATGTCAGTTTCTACCAATTAACCCAAATACTTCAATCCCGTTTGGTTCAAATAGGCCGGGGACAACCTGGCTTGGAGTACTCAGTTAGGAAACCAGCTCGATCCATCAGAAGCGACAATTACCGATAACCAGGATGCTATCGGAATTGCCTTTTTTGTCAAGACTTTCGTCTCTACACCCCGCGAACAATGCTGTGAATCAAAGTCCAGAAGTGAATCAAGTTGTCAGAAACCAGCCTGCCACCAATGAACTAGGCAGCTGTCTATCGATCCAATTCACTCAAGACAGTGACAACGTGAAGGTAATGACCGCACGGTTAGTTTCCATTGGTACGGTTACTTTTATCTAGATTTGGCGGTCTAACAGTATTTAGCCCAAATGGCAGCAGGCAGATCGTGGTGTATTTCGAATTTAAACAATCAATAAAGTGGTTTATAACCGGATATTCAAAAAGCATACTAACCGAAGTTAGTAAGTTCACACCATCTAAATTCCGTAATTTATGGCCTTCTCACTGACTAGCAACAAAAATCTCTCACCGCTTTTGCAGCTGACTGAACATTACCGTAGCGTCTGTGTTCCCTCCTTGGTTATACTGCTTACCAGCTGTTTGCCATTATTGCAAATCATCCCTCCAAGAGTTTAAGCTCATGCGTAGGAATAACTATACGCAACTAAGTTTAATTCACTTAGGTCCACACTTCACAGCATGTGATGAACTCGCCCGCAATAAACACCTGTTCACAAACATAAGGGATCCTGAGACTCAGGGCGTGCCAACGAGGTTTGGAGGGTTGCGGTCCGCAGGGACTGATGAGATATGTGGAAGAGAAGTGCTGCCAGACTATGACAGCACTGTTCTAAGTCACAGCGAGCCTGCATTTGTTTCGCGACCATTTCGCAAGTTGGTCCAAAGCACAAGCCACCATCTGCAACATCACAGCTCTCACGACTCTCCTACTATCCTCTGAAGATGCGAAGAAGCTGTAATCTTAAAGTAATTAACGAGATGACTCCCTTCTTAGTAAATGGTATATTTCGGCGCTGGTCTGTAATTCTGAAGTGAATCTGAAGGATAATACAAAAAAGCAAGTCCACGCGCCCCTAGATAATCATGTTGATTGCCTGATCGGGTGTGGTACAAATGCAACCGTGAGACCCGGGCTACTAGACGTCAGCTGCATATACTCAGAGCGTCCGTGTTATTCCAAGAATCGAGATGTTAGAAAACAGCAGACAACACACAAAACGCACTGAACGTCACAGAAGACTGCATCCAAAGATAACTCTTTAAAGGCGGTTACTTTCTACAGCGACTGGCAGGACTTGGTTGAACCGACCCTGTGAACAGTTCGCTCTAATAACTTCGTTTCATAGGGTCCGTTAGTCTAGACATGAAGATCTGAATCCACCACCTTGTTTACGAGTGGTAGATTAATCCGGAAGCGGTAGTCTGATGACCAGCCCATGATTTGAGTTCGAAAGCTAACCTCAAGGTTTGCTTCGAAGAGAGGTGTTCCAGCTCCTCCGTTTGAGTCCTAACGTAGTCCAACACCACTAGGAATAAGGATCACTCACGACCCGTTCCGAATTTTCGCCTGCCTCGATTAACGTTTCCCCCAATCACTTACTCTTACCTAAAATGACTAAGTGTTCTCCATGTATTATGGTACGTGTGCTACTTTGTTCTGTTATCAAGAAGCCCAGAGTGGGAGTCAATGAAGTAGTAAAATGCCATCTTGAATAATAAAAACATCTAGGAGAGTACTTGACCTAAAGACCGTATCCATTCGTACCGACGCCGTACTCCTGTGAGGGTCTCAGACAATTGGCTCAACCGCTGAAGTGAACTCTGTCCCGGGCATGTCGACTTCAACACAACATTAAAAACGGAATAAAACCATTCCACTGCTCAGGCAAAACGACACCCAAAACCGCAAGCACACGGCCACACACTTTCAGGAAACACAAACTTTAAGGCGCCATTATGGAACCCGTATTTTTAACACGGGTTGAGTGAGTCAGTTTTAGTCCCATAAACGATTGCTCTATTGTGTAACAATGTGGCGTTATCTAGCCCATTATACACATTTCCTAAACTGAGTTCACTTCGGTTGGCAGCTGTTTACACAGAATCTATTGGCAAAACCTGCACACAGCCAAACGAAAGCAGTCGAAATCAACCAGCTAAAATAATTCCCCACACTACTATAGCCGCCACGCGACAAGCTAACTAACTAACGGGAGCAATTAAGTTTCTTATATAAAAAAACTAAACAAACCTCCCGCGTGGTGATCCCGATTCCGAGCGACCTGAACGGCTGATACTCCGCGATGATGAACCCGTAAAAGAACGACTTCTGGAGTTGCTGTATCTCGGACGATTCATGCTACCACCAACCACACCCCCGGACGAAGAAGAACCCGCACGCATACGTCGTCCGTTGTCGAAATAATTATTAGGTGAGGTCTGTATTGCCCGCCGATCACCGCTCCGGAAATTGCCTCGAAAGTTGGTGCGCTGGAAAGGGCGGCCGCCGACCTGACGCTGCTCCTCGAACACTAAAAGAATATTTGAGAAACACAATGATTCGCACTTTTTGCCCGAGCCTTCTTTAGGTCTTTGAACCATGTTAGCTCCACCGGAAAGCCCATTAGAAGCTTGTTGTTGTATCTGGGAGATATAATGACATCCCCAAACAATACCTACTTTGTCAGCATTTCCCTAGCTACATCGTGCGACTTGAACCTGATAGCTACAGATAACCGTTTCTTGTCGTCTGAAGTTGAGAAAAAGTCGACGGAACATTTCGATCCGGTCTCGGTGGAGAAAAACTCCCTGTAACAATACGTTTATTTCCTGTTGCAACATACTTGACTTTGGTGACATCAGTGGGACCTGGAAGCCCACGAATGAAGACAGTGTGTCTACTTGGAACCACATTTCTCGGGTTAACTTTGTCAAACGGCTGTCGACGAAACATAGTCGCCGAGTATGGCCGGACAAAAACAACGAGGAGGCGGTTTAAACAACGTTCATTGATGCCTTCGGTTTTTCGAAAAAAAATTGTACGAAGAGTTTCTCCATTGCAAAACCCCACTGAAGCATGATTAGTTCAACACCAAACTGTTTGCGCGGGTAGTTCAGTTCTCATCCACACTACTTTCACATTCTTCGTTTAGAGCGTTTCCAGCAAATTGTTCATTGACTTAAGGTTGGGGGCCTGTCTCCAGGATCCATTTAGTTTTTCCGTTTCACTTTTTTAGAGGTTTCCTGATGACCCGAGAGGTAGTCACTGGAAAGAGGGCGCAGCACAGTTCGCGAGGGTTACAGAACAAAGTAAAATGCTTATCCAGCAGAATAGAGTAAAACGTTGATCCGAAAATGCATTAAGTACGCGGAAATCCAATAGTGCTTCAAACTGGTCCCTAGAAGAACATCTAACGAACTGCGATGATTGATCATTCCACTGAAAACTAAGGTCGTTGTTTCTGCTCCTGAAGTATATATGCAGACTCCTGCAACTGTAGTACAAAATGGTGACGTCATTTTAGTAGTAGATTTTCCATCGACCGACGCCACAACTGAAGACGTGGATGTTGGGGCAGCGTAACAGCACGGAAGACGTATTCCGGGATATCTGTCCCAAAACCCACGAAATGGCACCGCAGAAAATTCCTCCCAAGGAATCGGAACAGAAGGAGATTGTTGGGGCTGTCTCCTGTGAAACAAAATCATTCATCTGGCCCGCCCCAGTGGGTGTCACTGTCAGTGTCCTCATAACACCATGCACATTAACCTGCTTCAAACCTCACACCTATCAGATGAAGAAGATAAATTCTCCCTGGGCAAAAACTTGCGAACACCTTTCCAAAAAATGGAATTCAACAGGGTTGTAGAGGTCGCAAATTTTGACACCGAAACTGTGTGGTGAAGCGTCCTGTAAAGTCGATGACGTATGCACAGGCATTGATGTCGTGCCCGCAGTCTCAAAGCAGAGCCATCAGAACAACTCGACCAATAAAACCGGGCCCAGCCCCACCACCACCCAATTCTAAGTCGTACTTCTCAAGCTCTTCTTCGCACCAACCTTTCTCCTTTTTCGCGAAGTCAAGCTAGAAAGGGGCTTTCAGGTGTGTGCACACGAACTGTCTGAGTTTGTCTGATAAAATACCGGAATTTAGACGATTAGTTCATGACACCCAACCCCATATGTTTACTTTCACGGAGGGCTGGCTTACGGGTGACTTCAGTGCCCGTGAACCGAGTGCCCCACACGTTCAGTTTACTGAGGTGACTTCTCCCGAGGAAGAACGGAGGGCTCTGCGATATTCTTTCAGTAGCACCTGCCGACATCCACGGTTATCAGTGGGTTTTGGCCCCCGCGCGCCCCATAAATGTAGCGTTCTGTGGATTCGACTGACATTGCCACGACTTACTCCTAGTGGGGATTATTCGTGTTTGTCCTTATCCGACTTTGCCGACGAGGACGCTGATCTGGTAAACCTAGACTACTTCCCAGAACTACAATGTATCACTCATCTGCTTATGATGGGTGTCTCCAATGTACTCAAGATAAACTGGGCACCAGTTTCTCTCCAGGACCTAGGAAGCGGATTCTCGACTTTCTTATTGACGTCGATACGACGTAGAGCGTAGACGCAGCATGTCCGCGTCCCAATGTGATATCATCTTGGTCGGGTTACCTCCCTGCGTGACCTAGTCAACACTAATTGGATAGAGTGATAATCATACCACCACTTGGACACAGTGACTACTATCTGCCCAACTTTGATCTTATCCGCCACCGGTTACAGCAACCAACAAAATAGTCCATATTTCGAAATTGTCATCAGGCTGGTTTTAACGGCCTGAGAACCCATCTAGGTTAACTTCTTAATGATTGTGACTACTTGGACCAGAACTACCGTATGTTTCAAAGCAGAGACCAAAGAGTGGGTGACTTGGTTGTACCGTGGAGAATACGTCACCTCCCCGATGGCCATTCCCACTTATCCACGAAGCATAAGTTTACGGTGAAGTCAGATGGCATAAATGCGTTCCACATTTTTCGAAATAGTTGCGGGCAGGAAATCCACGAACACCAAACTCGTACAAGAAGTCCTCCCCAGAGCTCACGAGAACAAAGACTTCTTATTCAAGAATGTGCGAAAACTAAAAGGAATAAGCCTTCGGCTCTCCCTTTGCGACTGCCCGATGTGGAGACTTCATCTGACCCCTTAGTTATGGCCGAGTCATTCAGGGAGTACTACTCGGCAGTCTATAAAATGGTATCGCCGGAGTGGCATCCTATCCTACCGTTACAGAACATCCAGCAACAGAATGCTACCGCTGGGTTTTCTGCGCTGTGTTGGAGAACTTTTATTCAAGGTTGGTTCACTTAATGCAATGGGTCCTGGCAAGATCCAACCCGGAATTCTCAAGGAAGCATCTGCTGCTATGGTACACACCCCTCGCAAGCTGTTTAAATGGACACTCCGGACTGCCACCTTCCCTGTGCACTGCAGAATGATGTTGGCGCAATCAGACGCGTTTCCCACTAAATAACAATAAGTGTGCACACGTCACTCGGTGGGGATTCTGGCAGTGACTCCGTGATTCATAGCGCGTTCAACACAATAGATATCGTGAAAATCGACCTGAAGAAAGATCTGGGCGTTTGGCTGGTAGTAAGAAAGGATTTGCCGCTCTCAAGAGAATTAAGCACACTTCCTTCGTGTAGACACGATGGCTTTTCAAACGCTTTATGAAGGTTATACAAGACCCCTACCCAAGTATGCTAATCAGGTTATGTATACTGGACTAAAGAAACACATTGGCTGTTAACCGTGTCCAGTGCGTGGCTACCGAACTTATCACGGGCCTAGAAAATCTCGCATGTGCTCGAATCATGACTCAGCGGTGATTTAGTACTCACACACTGCTTCACGGTAAGTCAGATATAAATTTCGTTCACTCTGGCGACCGATGACGGCCGACGAGGACGAGACAGAAGGCTTTCCAAGATTCGCCTCTGGAACGCTCTTAAACAGCGCTACTTTCGTTATATGGTTATTAAATTTTAGAACCACCTTCATCATGGGGGCGTTGGCGGTGTCTATAGAGATTACTTCAAGGCATTTTTTCATTCTCATTTATTTTGAAAGCCATTATTTGAATAACCTTACGCTGTTTGTGATATCTACTGTAATCCCGAAAAGTTGTGCTGCACCCTGTTTTCAGTAATTGGCCTTCAGATCAACTGAAGCCTGCCCGACATTAAACAAGAAAAGCCGACTGGGAGTGAAAACCTAGGGCCTCTGGTTCAAGCCTGGATATCAATGGCTGAATCACTGAGTGGCTATCGACCCTGTGAGAGGAAAACTGCTGCCTGAAAAAGGTCAGGAGCCGAAGGTTTCGAGGCTTTTCCGCAATTCCCTCGTCCACTGTTAGCTACAGTGTTGAAGAAGTGCCTCAAGAATCCTGCACTGAGGGAAAAGGACGTGAGAGTTAAGTCACTGTCGATTCTCCGAAACCCAAATAGATAGCGATCGGGAATTTCACGACAACACACACAGAACAAATGCCGTAAGCTGGTGACCACTTTGGTGGCTAATTGCTGGACAAGCTCAATGACAAGTGCATGATTTCTCGAGCAGGCATGCAAGGTTTGATTAGCACATTCGAGTTGTGGACTTGTATAGATCCCGTAATGCGTTTCGGAAGCACGCCTATCAGTGCCGGTATAATTATTTTCATAATCCAGTGTTCGAAATCGTTTTTCAGCGGTCATCTGGTGGTGTTAGTAGAAGGTTGAACAAGAGGGCAGCAAAAACCCAGGTGTCTCTTGAGGACAAATTCCGCGATATACACTACACTGTGTGCACTGTGTATTGCGACTAGGTTCAATGGGTCTTCTCCGTGCGAGATGTGGGCACACCTGGTTTGGTTTAGAAAGAGACTCCATTCATGCAATCAGAATTGAAGCGGTAAAGTTCCATATCTAACGTATTCAGATCACAAGCATCCCAGTGGTTGAGTTGTTAGCACGAAGAGAAGTGTCGCAAGGAATAATGTAAGCAAGGTCGATGAAATACGAAAGAAAAAACGGGAGAACATGCAAGGAAAATAAAGGAAATCCTTTAGAGATCAAGGAGAGTATATAAGGATGCGATCAGGATGCCATGCAGCGACAGAAGTCTACCAGGTCCTCATACAGTCTGCCACATGTAAGAAATTATTATGGAGTATCCCCAGCGAACACTGAGTTGCATATCATCAGGTACATACCAGAATCAACCGTCAGCTTCTTGAGACAGAGCAGAAGTGATATTTAAAGAAACCTCCACCGAAAATACACTGCACAGTAGAGACAAGTCGACCGCCTAACATCGGTATTTTATAGATGGTGGATAAATGGGCATATTCGCACCCTTCAAACTGGACAAAAGTGATTAAAATATGAAACGTGACTTTCAAAAAGGAGATGTGCTGGTAAAGGCTGGTCCAACTTAGAGAAACCGTTGGTTTATCGACTTGATTCTGCAGTGACTATCCGGTTCAGATGGATTAGTCCGCACTGTCTGTTGAAGGAACAGAGTGGAGATTTTAAGTCATGATGTGCGTCGACCATGTCTTTTGGAGAGTGTTGTGGGTGAAGAGCACAGTAGCGGGAGCGACGTAGGCCAGTGTGCACATCACACGGTTGGTCTATCACTGCCACTGCAAGTTAGACCATCGAACGCAGAGTCTCACAGCGGCTGTTAGGCGTTTCGCCCGCGTCGGAGGTGCAGGGTGGATGTCGTGGAGAGCGGTTTCCATGTTCAAAAGTGTTGCTTACGCACATCAGCAATCCGTGTTGAATTTGAGCCAACAGTTTAAAAGGAGCCTAACAGCACTTGAGCTAGGTTGTAGCAATGTTTTCAGCAAGGCGCTGATATTCGTGGAGAGTTTTGGCGGACAGTGTATTGCGCGGTTGCCAGACCCCTTGGGGAATTCCCCCGGACGCTTCTGATGCCCAAGTTTCCTATCAGTTCTTTTGTGCATAACTCCCTCTCAGTTTGGCCACTTAACCGTACGTACTCACCCGCACGTGTTTTACGCGTTTGGAGATCACTGCATAACCCAATTACTTGTTTGTCATGTTTAACCGGAAGTTAGTCGTTGCTGTTTCGTTTGCATTATTAACAGGACCTCAAATTTCAAATTCGAATTTCAAATCAAGTGCTTGGTAAAGGCCAGTGCTTGTTGGCGTCCCGATGTTTGACTAGTGTGATCCGGAAATTGACCGGACTGCGTTTTCTGTTGATGTGTTCAGTGGTGGTCTAAGGGTAGGGACAGAAGAAAAGAAGTATGGATACCGCGCTGGTCTAAACGGCAGAAACCAATCATACTTCGATTAGTACAAAGTAGGAAAAAGGTTGTTTCAGCTTTTGTCTAGCTCACTTCTAAATATATCTACGCTCACGGCCTCAACAATCTTTGCAGGCAACTTGTTCCACGAGTTGACTACCTTGTTAGTGAAGAAGTTATATTGGACAGCCAATCGTGCTCTTGTTTTTTGACTGTGAACCTATGACTCCCTAAATTTTTGTTCTAACGCGTCTCGAACAAACCTGCCATGGAACCTTTTCCAGCGTGGTGGGTAATTTTGTATAGTTCAATAAGGTCTGCTCTTGCCCGCCTACCTTCGAGCAAAAATAAGTTTAACGAAGTTGGTCCGTCTCGGTAGCTTAGACACTTCATACCCCACACTATAGGTGTGGCGAACATTTGTACTCTTTCGAGGGCGGCTGTGTCCTTTTTGAGGTATGGTGACCAAGCTTGGACACAATATTCCAAGTGGGGGCGAACTATAGCCGAGTACAGTGGAATGAACACCGCTGGACAGCGGTTAGCGATCACCTATTCCTGTCGACATAACGCCTGCCGCGCTTTCGTCGCGGATGTGGTACACTGAGCAGATGGAGTAAACGAACTAGTGACTTGGATATCCAAGTCTCTTGTTTGCTGCTTAGTTGTTAGTTTGACTGTCTGTCCATGTGTATCCCTTAAATACCTGGGCATTGATTGGAGATCGTTGGCGAGGATATGACTTTTGAGCACGTTCAGCGGTAGATCCCACTTTGATGTCCATTCGCAAATCTTCAGAATGTCCCCTTGGAGGGCGGTCGAGTCCGACGAACTCTGGACCAGCTTTATACCGTTTGCATACAGATAACGTGGACAGACTAAGTCGTTGGTCGTGTCGTTTATGTATACCAGGAAAAGCAGAAGGACGAGGATTGATCCCTGAGGAACTCCGCCCAACGGAGAACCTTTGTCCGACAGTACTCCTCTTACCCCAACTTTCGCGACCTTCCAATTAGAAACACCCGCATCCATCTGCGGATTCTAGTAGTGATTCTAGCTTATCGGAGTTTCCAGCATAAAAGCCTGTGGTTGACAGAATCGAAGGCTTTCTGAAAGTCCAGGTAGCACACCTCGACCACTTCTGCTCTATCCAGTTTCTCCGTGGCGGTGTCTAAAAAATTAATGAATTGGTAAGACAAGATCTCCTCCTTAGGAAGCCATGTTGAGGAGCTCTGAAGAATCTCTGTTCACAGAGAAACTTACAGATTCTCTCTTGTGATATTCGTTCGAAAATTTTGCTGGCAACACTCGTCAGGCTTACTGGTCGGTAATTTCCAGCTTCTGATCGGTTGCCATCTTTGAAGATGAGAATTACAATGGCTTCTTTCCAGTCTCTCACCGCTATCCCTGTTTCTAATGTGAGGTTGAACAGATGTGCAAATGGTGACGCCAACAATTTGGCCAGAGGTTATAGGACTGCCAAATGGATGCGGTCAGGTCCTGCGGACTTTGTGCTGTTTAGCTTGGATATCGCTTGCTCAACTTCGTGGGACGTATTGATCTGATCTATCATGGGCACGCTCACGGCATTAGGCCGGGGCTCTGGTGCCTCGTTGTCTGAGCGATAAACACTTCGAAACTGTGCTGTAAACGCGTCCGCTATGCCCTTGTCAGTCGATATGATATCCCCGTTGTAGGAGAGTGTGGTCCCAATTTCCATCCTTAGAGTGGACCTGGACTGAGTATAACCATAAAACCTCTTGGAGTTCTGTTCAATATCTCGTACTAGGTTGAGCTCATAGACCAGACGAGCATTTCTTGCTACCTTGATTGCCTCGTTTCGAACATTTTTGTAAACCATGAGGCTTTTGAACCCCTTATGTTGCATATATGTCTTCCAAGCTATGTACTCACGTTGGAAAGCTCTCTTTACCGTGATATGAACCCATGGCCTCCGACCTTTACCTCCCACTTGTTTCTGAGGGACGTGCTTATCTGTAAGAACCCGGGTGTTATCGACGCGGATCGACCACAGACTGTCGACGTCCTCTACAGGGGTCGTTGGGTTCCAGGCCATCCTACCAGCTTACAATATTAGTTTCTTGTTGTCTATTCGGTGAAACTGTTGCACCTTGTGTGCCTGCTTTACTTACAGGGAACAATGGAACGAAAAATAAGTCGTTACGTGGCAACTCTTTCCACGTGGTGCTGCAGGCAACACGTTTGTGATGTCCGTGCCATGCCGAGTTAGGATCAGGTCTAGCACTGAGGCCATCTGACCGAGTCGGGACCACGTAGCTACTCTCACCTGCTGTGTTGGTGAGATAACCTTCCGGACTCATTTCGTAACGTTCATTCAGCCTTGAGCAGTCAAATTGTGATTTACGGCACATTTCACTGTTGATGCTGAACGTCACAATTGAGGTGTGTAGCTGAATATCTTCGGAAATTTGTTGCTTATAAAACGGTGCCGTAGAAACTTTCAACAAAATCTTCCTCTGAATCCAGTGGTCGTTATTGTTCTACGTATTTCCCGAGGGTGGCTCGACCGCAACAGCACTCAAGCTGTTGGTTCCAGAACTTGACTTCTTATGACGAATAATTCGCCTGCATCTGTTAGCAATATCACGACACTCAAACGCTCCCAGTGATATTGTGGTGGATTGTCAGGTCGGAGGTGGGAGTTTTTGAACGCTCGGCCGGAAACCTCAACGCGGGGAGGAACGTTCGAAAGCCCGCTGCAATCGGATCAAGACCAACGTGCGCGACCGGATGAGTCATCGCCCGACTGGATCGGACCAACGGGCGAGGCAGGGCAGACGAAATACGACAGACGGCCAGATCGGAGGCGTGGTTTTTCCAACATTTAGAGGAACATCTCAATACGATGTTGGAATACGGTCAAGACCAACATTGGATGGATGGCGGACAGTACGAGCAGCCGAACGAGCCATCGCACAAGCAAATCGGATAAACAGACGAGGAGTGGCAAGCGGATAACCCCCGGTAGAAGGTGCCGATCACACACGTAAACCGGTCAGAAGCGCACACGACGTGTGAACGGGAACCGGAGGGTGTTGTGGATTGGAATTATGACTCATGAACGAGAGAGCGCGTGCTGCATATGACTGGCGGTTGGACAATGAAGATTGTGCTTTATCAGACGCCCTCTCACTACAATATGTCAGAGGGTGAGCAAGCCAATGTTCGATGACATTGGCACTCATTCTAGCCCTAAAAAGCTTATGCCTTCAAGTGTTGAGGATCAGTTAGCTTGTGAAACCGCCAAACCAAATAAAAAATATTTGGCCTAATAATTGCGATTGGAGGAAGCACCATTATAAACTAGAGAGCAAGTGTTGGCAGCCGGACAACAGCTTGAGAAATCTAGAGATATTTGACTTGATTTAGAGCCGGAGAGACTCTAGAAGCCCTCGACGATCGAAACACAAAAGTTTGGAAGCCTTCGTGACAAACAACACGGGGCGGAATGTCGGAATCTAGGATGGCGAAACAAAGTCTTCTCGTAACGAATTTGAATAGAGAGGTCAGAAACAGATTTCCGAGCAATTTGTTTCTCCAGCACATATTGCTGCATCTCATCAGGTATATACTACAACCTGTGGGTTCATGTGGCAAAGATGAACAGACATTTTTGAGCTAAGCAGCAAAATAGGCAACCACACAAACACACACACACATATTCACGCACATCAGTTACCAGGGCGGTCTGGTACTGACGAACAAGTCTTCATGTATACATGGGGATGGTTTCCGTTTGCTAAGCGGTGCCGCCGCCACGAACCGACGAAGCTTCTGATTTTATTCTGCGTAACATATCCGAAAGGTCTTCAGGTTCAATTGGGGTTGACATACTAACAGGTGTCGAGCGATCGATGACGTCGGTTAATTGCGACTTATCACATTCCGAATTGAGTCTGGCAATGTGGTGTCCATGAAAGTTTTGCGGAGCCAGACTAAAACACATCCGTCAACCGGATTAGGTAACTGCCGCTCAGTTCTGCTTATGTAAGTGGTCCGACACACACGACAATTCACATATGACGTGAGACTTGGCACTGAGCGGTAGCGGTGTTTTCAAAGGTGGTGTCGGGATTCGGGTGGTGGTAAGCAGCATGGTCAGTTAGGCTACATGGAACGTACGCCCCATAGTCTCCGTGAGACGGGGTTCCAACAGAGTGGCAGTGTCATCACCCGTGTAGCAAACGGAGGTAAACATTTAGTTTAGAGCTGTTGAACACACCGTGGCGGCCAGCTTTTGTTTGCCGAACCTACCCACAAATACCGATGGATAGACATTTTTCAAGTATGATCCTCAACAGTGACCTAATCTGGCCAGTGTTTTCCTCCAACAAATTTGTCTTGCGCGATAGAACAAAGTTCTCACCAGACCGCTCTTTTACTGTGTAGGTAAAAATCTGTGGAAGTTCACGTACTGCCCAGTCCAGGTGCGTTTTCGCAGGCCGGACCGCAGCACCGAGCCGTTGTTCTGGCGCTTCATGGAAATATCTGGAAGCGCCAAGGTTGCACCGTGTTTGTGCTCAATGGTGTAGCTAATTTTTGGACTCAGCATGTCCACTAAACCAAGCATACCCGTTGCCACCTCCTCGGTATCAGTAAATATCAGGATATTGTCGGAATAACGCCAGTAGAAATGAGGCTGACCATTGAGAGCGTCTGCATTCTGCTCCGGGTGGACAACGAAAACGCCTGCTGGTAGCAGGCCGGGTGGACTGCCCAAATCAACACCATCGACTTGTGTGTAACCCGTTCCCTGGAAGCAGAACTTCACGTTTCCTGTGTATAATAGCAGAAGGCAATCCAGCTCAGACGTGAACAATCCCATGTTCAACCGGGTTGATTCGATACATTGAAAAATCATATCAGACGGTTGCATCGAAGGAACATTTGTGAGCAGAGAAGCGATGTCCAAACTGGCCATATGCGCGCTGCTACAGTCCAAACCATCGAGTAAATCGATTAGCTCAAAACTGTCTCTCACAGTTTTCCAAACCACTGATTGTCATACGGGCTGAGGAAGTTGGGGCAGCAGTTGCGTCAGCTTGGGTTGTTGTAAATTAGACATGGATAGTGTTGGCCTCAGCAGTGCACTAACTTTGTGCAGTTCAGATATACCATACAGTTGAGGAATATATGATCCTCTGGGTGTAACTTACTGTTGTCGACTAAGCAACGAAATGTCCTTCCAATGATGCTTGTACTTCCTTGTTAACGAGTCGTTAAAATTCTGTAGCATTGTCCACTGTTTTATCTCGACAAAATCTGGTTGTCGTTTAATGGTAGCTGCATCCGTGATGCGTGACCAGCCCCATCCGCGACCACAACGCCGGAGCCTTTGTCTGGATATGGGATTATCAAGCTTTCATTGGTTCGTGGCACAGAAATGTATTAACATGTTTTGGAGTCAAGATAATAATAATAATAATAATAATAATAATAATAATAATAATAATAATAATAATAATAACGGTATATTCTTCGACGCATTTGTGTGAAACACGCTCAGTAGAGCGTGATCAGCGTGCAGATTTTTAAGCATATACACATTTGAACATCAATTTTGAAAATTGTACAATGAGTCAGCCATGTGAATAGAGCAACAAAACAGACATTATATGAAGGGATAATTCAAGTTTAGGCAGAAATCTTTGAGCTACATAGTTTTGAGACGATAGTACTTGGGATCTTCACAATACGATAAAATAATTGATTTGTTACATCAATTGAGACTCCACAAGGTGATCACTGGCCTAATGCGCAAGGTCGTGCCAAAAAGGTGTGGTTGGAGGATGGATGGGGTGTGTTGGCGAAGAATTTGATCATAATTCCATGTAGATAGTCCAGGGAAAATGTGCAGAAAACTTCTTCATGATGTGGGCGATGTGGCGTTCTGTTCAGAGGACGTAGCGCTGTATTCGTGCTCCAGATCTACTAGCCTGGTTTTGAACGGACTGCAAGCGTCTTCTGAGACTGGGCCGAGTTGGGGGAGTTGGTCGGGCAAAAGTTCAAACTAGGCGTGTGACCCGACGCAATTGTTTCTTTGGGAGCATACAACATTAGAGGTCATGAGGTAGAGCTTTCACCTGCATTCTCATCAGCTGAACTGACAAGGGACCAACACACCTAGCCGCATTTTCTTGGATCACTGAATTTGTCAGATTATGTTTCAGTGACCTCGAGAATTTGCCGTGTAAGATGATTCTTATCTGTTTCACTCTTCCTGGTATATCTTGCGCATTGGCGTGGTTCCCGCGTGTACTTGTGTGGCTGTTGTTTTTTTGTTAGGCTTCACAATGTCCAGTGAAATCTACTATGCAGACCCGGAGCGTGCAATATATGCCTGATGAGTTTCGGCAAGACGTTTGCGAGAAACACACTGTGCAAATATTGCTTCGGACCTCTCTGTTCAGTTATATAATTCAGTGGCACTGGCGTATCAGGACCGAAACCAACTAAGCGGTGTTGATTCTGGATATCTAGTGGTTGTTCGAGCAACGCTTAGTCTTCCCACAACGTCTATCGATATGCTGGAACCAAGATAATCACGTCTGTAGGTAACTAACGTCTCTAAATTCTGAGTCCGTCTAACAACCAATTCGGATCCAAAAGGGAGGACGGTCGTATTGACGAGTTTCTTATTAATAAGGTGCTAATGTTCAAAACAATATGATAAACCAAATGGTCAAAGACAGCAACAGACCTCTATGTTGAATTCACCAAGTACCCAAGTCCCGTGATTAACGGTTCACGTAAATATGATCAGATGCAACAGTCACGTAATGGCGAAGCGGTGAGGCGAAAATGAAACCAGGATACATATGAACAAAGGTCCGGCAGAGGAAAGTAAGGAAGATAAAACTACGCGGAAACAAGTCTCTACAAGCAAACGGTATCGAGATTTAATAATACATCAAGATCAACATTAACGGGAGAAATGGTTTGTCACGCGCGTAACTTGAGTGGTATTGTCAGATTGTAAGAAAGGCTCGTAATCGGTATAAAGAATTCCAACGTAAGGAGACGAATCAATAAGAAGGGCATAAATGGGGCAGGGAAAGTGGCCACCAACATTCTATTAACACATAACAATCACCAAACACTCACGTAAGCAGCTACTTAAACAAGCAACAATAATTTCGGACGTAGTTATTTTCACCCATATATGCGAATATATATTCTCGGGACTCGCGTCAACCTGCCTAGTCGCTGACACGCTTCCAACTGCCTGTTTTATCCTATTTTAACACCCCGTCCTTGAAGTTGTACGTGTGCCAGGAAATAGTTAGCGGAGCCCATTTGTCCGACAGATTTCTTCCTTCTCCTGGTCTGTCATGAATGGAAATTGGAATAGCCGATTGATCAAACGACCGTTAATCTTACATTTTTCCCTTTTTGTTTCACCTACCACCTACTGTCATCTACCGCTGGCGGGTGTTTTGTCGAAACCTTTTACTTGGAAGTGTTGGTAGACCCAAAACAGGGTTTGCCTTCTATCGGTGACAAACCTTTTATTTCAAAGGTCATGTGATATCTACCAGTGCTCGAGGTTGTGTAGTGAGAACCTCGCGTTTGCAGTGAGATCACCTTCAACGTTTTCGAAATTCTAAACTTTCCGCGGCGTGAGATTAACCTTTGTAGTACCGCCGTACCTGTTCGCATTTTCTTGTGAATGTAAATTTACTACAAACCACTAGCATCGAATTCAGCGTGTTGTTGCAGTATCGCAGCTCTACTCGTGGCCGCGTAGTGAGTCTGCAACATCTTTGCTACTCTAGGCTATGTTCATCAAGATAATAATGTTTTAGCTATTGCCGTTGGGAACATCACTCATCCATTCTGGCGTTTGTTTGAATTATGAAGGCTGAGTGGATTATCCGTCGTCTTTCATCGTCTTTGCAACACTGAAAGAGGTTGTAACAGTAACAGGCGTATGCAAACGGTATACGTATAAGTAAGAGGAAGACGTTTCCAAACGCTAGACGTGACTCTGACAAGTCAAAATCCGTGAGATTTGACAGGCCACCGCCCGAGAGAAAGACTACGCCAAGAGGTAGGTCCGGACGACGACTCGTAGATAATTCCACACACGACGTGGAATAACGAACATTCGGCGTCGACAGGTCAACACCCACGAGGAGCTAGAGAAAGTGTCGCCGTGCGATTAACAAGGCGGCCCAAATATCCACGCAAAACGAAGAAGACAGAAACGTCGCGCGGTAACCCCTCTGTTTTATTTAATCATGACTACCATATTAAAAAATTGATGATGATGGTTTCAAACAAGTGTACAGGCAACGGCAGCGGAACAAAAACTTGTTCATCTGTGCCAGACTGCCCTGGTAACCGAGGTGCATGTGTTTGTGTGGTTGTATGGTCGCCGATCATATCACTGCTTTGATGATAGACAAACCCCATGGCACCAGCACACGAAAGTTGTCGTTGCGCCTGCTACTTGATCGAGATAAGTGTGCTGCACTTGTTGGTGTTTTTGGTCTAACCATCTGTCACAGTGATGGTGCAAGGATAAGTTCTATTCTCACCTCTCCACCACAATCTGGTCGGCGCCCGTGAGTGACAAACTATTCGCTCTGGGTGACTTAAACGCCCGAATTGGGCATGATCCAGTAGCCTGACCGGAAGTCCTGGTACTCTACGGCATCCGTTCAGTCACCCAGTACGGTGATCGTCTGCTCCATCTCTCTGCTACTCGCAGGTTGACACTCAAAACACCCGGTTTCAACTGGATACCAGCGGTACCCTGAGGTGGATTCACTCATCAGGCAGCTACTATCATTTGCTTGATTTCGTAATTGTGTGGCAGCTCGACATCCATGAAGTGCGCATCACGGGAGTAATGTGCGGCGCTGAATGTGGCACAGATCATAGGCTGATCTGGACCAAACTGTATATCTGTGTGCACAAGCCTGGTTATTGTGGATCTTCCCGACAACGGCGAAGATGGATGTCAGCCGATTGAACAAATTCCGGGACGAAGACTGATTTTAAACGTGCAGTTACCGTTCGTCTGCAAGACAATCCCGTATCCACTTCCCCTGGGGGTAGGTGGACACAACTCAAGAAAGAGATCACGGCAGCAGCAACTGAGATGATCGGTGTGGAGCGCAAGGTACGCCCGAACAGGTTCACTGAGAGCAACGTGTTTAGCTTCCGATTGATACAAGGGAAGAGTGTCGCTTCTGCCACAACCACAATGGACTCAGCCAACGGAGTGAAGAAGACGATTTTCCGGAGTAACCGCCGTCAATTGGCCTGGTGCGTTCGCGGAATCAAGTTCAGCTGGTGTAAGATGCAAATTGAGCGGAAGCATGGCTTTGCAGGTCGTTGAAAGTACAGAGTTCTACGATTCGCTTGGGGCGATCTTCAGTCCACCCATCCAGTCTGCCAGAACATTGGCAGATATAGACGCCGGCTGTTCTTGCACCCAGCCAGGGGCACAATGAAAGTGTAGCGCGAACACTTCGGCAGCCTACTAAACCTGTTACCCTTAATTGGGTGACTGTGAACACCCTGCCGCAACAAGCCATCAAACCTTCGCTTGCCCTCATCCCAGACTTGCTGGAGTTGCGGAGAACGATTGGTCAACTGCGCAACGGGAAGGCTGCAGGCAAGAATGAACTGCCAGGCGAGATCCTGAAGAGTAACGGACCGGTGTTTGAAAGCGATTTTCTCCAGCTGGTTTACTTCTTCTGGGAGCACAAGGCGATGCTGCAAGATTTAAAAGATACCCTTAGCGCAGTCTTGTTTAGAAGTAAGGGTAGCAAGCAATGCTCCGACAACCATCGAGCATCAATCTTCTGAGCTGCACTAGCGAACTACTCACCAGAATCTTTTTGAAACGGCTAGTTAAAGAATTATTCGAGGAGAGTGTTTCTGAGGAGCAGTTACGCATAATCTGTTGATTCAGTGAATGCCTCTCAATATTCAACGACAGATATAACCTATCCTCGGAGCGGTTAACGAGAAGGCGCTCGTAATGACTGGATTTAATACGGTACTAATTGAATCAATATACAAGAAAATTCAATCTCTCACCTCGAATGTGAAAATCTTCAGATATCAAAGGAAGAAAGTGCCCGCACAACAAATCAACAACCAGGCACCGATCAGCAATGGTGGACGATAAAACGGGTTAGGCTCACTCAAACGAACGGTCGTTGGTTGAGTCGGTGCAGAACGACTGTTCATGCATCGAGAAACGACGGGAAGCATGAGTTACTCAAGCAAAAATATGGTAGAAAAAATGTCTAATTGCCATATTTAGAAGTTTACAGGGCTCGGACTAAATAAAGGTAAGAGAAGCGGTCAAAGTAGGTGGTTTGTGAACAAGGATGAGTAACGTATTTCATTTTGGGAAGAGAGCGAAGCGTATGACTACTTTTCAACACCAAGCAAAGCTGAGCAATCTCAGAATTACGCAACAGACCTTGACAAAATCAACACCGAGCCCCGAAAGCCGGCTGGATTTCCAAACTTAATTTGGCAATATGCACAGCGGAAACGACCGTTTCGACGGGAATGTCAACACCTACTGCTTCATCCGTAGTGACTTGGTGTTACTCTGCAGATGCTTCTGAAAACAAAGTGACCTGTTGTCCCGTCTCACAGTGCCCTCTGAAGTTCTTACCGTTACCTGGCGTACATACCTGTCGTCACCAGGGAGTACCTCGGTGATTATACCGTAGGGCCAAACACATCTGGAGGCTCTTTCGTGAAGGAGAACTACATCGCCTACTTGAAGATCACGCGAAGCTTTCAACCATTTATGTGTAACCTGCAGCTGGGGTAAGTATTTCCGCCGCCATCGTTTCCAAAACACACTTGATAAGTGCTCTGCTTGTCTCCAGCCCTTGAAGTAACGTTCTCATATGTACGTAGGTCTATATTCGAGCGCAACAACAGCAAATCAGTGGAACGGAGTACAGGATGACTATCTGGATCATCATAAACAGGTACAAGTGACCTATCGTTGACGATTCGTTCAACTTCCACCATGTAGGTGGTAAGCGACTCTTCCTTAATTAACTGCCGTTGTGTTACCGACGACAGAACTGTTCAGATCCTTCTCTCTAAAGCCCCACCCCGATGACTTGCACCCGGAGGATTGAAATACTAATCAATTCCTTGATTCGATAGCCTAACTGTCAACACACACTGGTCCAGTTGTCGCAACCTTCGTTTTGGTTCTGCTCCAACAAGGTTGGAACCTTTGTCACTGCTAATGGCGTCCGGATTGCTCCGCCTTCCCAAAAATCGCACCAGAGCCATGAGAAAAGTGTCCACAGATATGGAATGGGCCAAATAAATAAGAATAACCCGAATCTGTAAACGCGTGAATATGCAGCCACACCGTCTGAGCCCGCTTCTTCCTATGAATGAGCCGAAATAATCCGCCCCACAGTACCTGAATGAGTAACCTTCC
>QNGE01007032.1:0-17384 GCA_008508345.1 Paragonimus westermani
CCACGCACTTCTCTCTCGGCGCGCTTTTGAGTGTCGCTGAGTCGGCTCTGGCACACTTAGCGCTCCTCTTCTTTCTTCCCTTGGTTGCTGCCATTGGTCCCAGATTAGGCCAGTACTAACTGCTTATCGTATTTCCTAAAATTGCTAGAAATATACGGTTTTTATCAAACGTTGACGCGTCCTTTTAGTTTGGTGTTTGATGGGCCTACGTTTCGACTGCTCTTCAAGAAAGGTGTTTCACACTGTTAGTGGACGAGGGTCTAGTGCATACTTACTTGTCAACTACACGCTTGTCTAAGAGCACGATGATTACCGCATTTCCTGCGTCAACCGACATCGATATATTGTTTGTGAATGCCAGCTGACATGACATACAAGAGCGCTTGCTAAGGAAACCGTGCTGTGAAGGGTTCATAAGGTTTTGTGTCCCTAAGAACTTCGCTATTTGCACCTTCACCACCATTCCAAACATTCTCAAGCAGATCGGTGTGTGGTTGATGGGACGATAGTTACTAACGTCCTGCCTTGGACCACCCTTGTGGTGAGACATAACGATTCCTTTTTTCCACTGAATAATATCGATAGGTTGAACAGATTAAGTAAGAGGATGGGTATATCCCCAACCACTTCAACCACTTCTAGTAACAACGTTTCATCGATCGACATCGATCTGAAATTCTGCAAAAGTGGAAATAGTATTAATATGGTATACATATGGGGGCTGAAAACGTTGTCAAATATGTTTTGCTGTCAAATGTGTTATAATTCACTTCGGAATACAATTTCACTCTTTTATTGTTGTATATCTAACATCAATAAATATAATATACATTAGTCATATTTGCATTTCGACTATATCTTCAAAACGCCGCGAAAATAAGCACCATGAGTTTATGAGTGACGTATTTCATTTCAGAAATCTCAATGAACGCATTTATAAAGCTTGAGGAAGTGAACTGGCCTAAGTAATGGCCGGTGGTCGCGTAAATAGCGAAGGAAATTTTCATCATCATCAATCCAGCACTTTTGGCATATATTAGACGGAATCAAATACTTTCACCAAAACCGCTTATATACCATTGATGAATATGAGCTATCCTGCCTGGAATTTTGAATTCAACATCTCCAGAGTATTCATACAACAAGGATTCACATAACCTGACCGTTGGGCGTTTGACGCGAACTTCGAGCACAATTGGTGCCCATGTCGGGAATGCAAAAGCGATAAAACATTGCTAACGTGTTTGGCATTCATCGCACTGTCTCACGGAATTCCACGTTGACGGGGTCATCTTGATATTGGAAGAGGAGAAGAACATAGCTGCGTTGTCTACTTATTCATCGGTTACCGTTCTCATGGATGTACTTTCTCTCAAGTTACACAGGAGTGATTCCAGGGAGTTCGCTTTAAAAAGTTCACTACCGTCTGTTCACTGACGACTTCCCCAAAATCGTCGGTTGAACAGATAATCTTAATCAGGGACGGCAAATGAGGGGTTAAAGCTACTGATCATCATTCAAGATAAAAATGTACGTCAGTTGAAGCTTATGTTATAGTCCATCGCAAACCATACTCAGTTAACAGCGCCCGTTGACGCCGCAGCCATTTTACTCCCAAAGTGGCTTCAAAACGCATGTGGCGGAGCAGAAGCTAGGGCAAAGAGAACTAAACCAGTAAGAGTGAGCTCCGGACAGCGTTCTAGTTTACAGACCCCATGTGCATCCGATGCAACTTTCAATGTTTTCATTTTAATGTTAATGGGAGTTTTCACATTTTGCCGCTCTCTTCGAGGCATTGTGATGACAACACTGCATTGTTATGGAAATGATGTGTAGTACCGGGCCTTCAAGTGAGGGTTACCTAACTGGTCGTGAGTTGCGCTTACTGTGGTAATCAAGACTACTTAAGAACTTCACGGGTTTCGTTTCGTCAGCTATATGTTACAAGATCTTGTATGAGCTAACTGAGGACAGATATGTGAGCTAAGGAGTCACTTTAAACACGAGCATATCCCTGTCTGAAGTCAGAGTAAGTCCATTTTAAGGTAGTTTTCCAGGTTCTTGTTCTGCCCCGTAAGTGGATCAGTCCAGAGTGGACAGGTGATAAGCTCGCGCAGTTTTCCAGTTGGTGGGGTATGAGGCTGTTTGCCGGGTGTTTTCCACACCAACGTTTTGCTGACAATGTGCGAAGTGAATAAAATTATGTTGGTATAAGTTTGACATGCACACAAGAGTTGCACAGAATCACAAACTGTTTTACCACATTTTTACCCGGGTTGTGCTAATCTACCAGTCAGTTGGAGCCTACGTTGTGTTCTTTATCTTTATTCTCCCTCTTGTTACTGTTGGTCGCAGACTAGGTTAGAGTTGACAACGTATATTTCAAAATATTGCTGAAAGCAGTTTTTCCAGGCCCCACCCCGTCCGTTTACTTTGCTGCCTGTTGGCATTAGTTTTCGATTGCTTTTCAGGAAAGGCGCTTTAAATTTCTAGCGGGCATGGGTCAGGTGCGTACCCACTTGCTCACTTCAGCAAATGTGAAAGGCAGAAAAACGTAAGGTCAGTGAGTCATGTTTCATTCGTTCCACAATGCGAGTGTGAAGGGTGAACTGGGTAACAGAACGTGTGAATGAGAAAAATAACAATAAACGTGCATGCAAAGCGTAGTTACAAAAATACGCGCGCAATTTTGTTATTCCTTCATGCTGGGCTCAAATGAGGGTACAAGTGACAGCCACGACCATGGTGGTTGGAGCCAGGAGCCTCTTTTATTCCCTTCCCGGATATATTTATATCTGCCTAAAGTATTAAAAATGAACACACACGGAACGGTGAACGATGTTTGCGACGTTCCAAATCCACACAAGAATCCGATATCAAGCAAAGAGGTATCGGAATGATATTGTTCTGCCATTCAACTTGTTCGTTTGTCCTTTTGTCTTCGCTGGTTCTTCGTTTCATTGTCAATGGTTCTGACGTGGCGGCTGTTTATGCCTACATTTTGATTAGACGAATTCCACGAACAGAGCGTCNCGTACGCATGTTTCCGTGTGCGTCTGCCGTGGAAGACCTGATACGATTTCGAAGTCACCTTCATCAGTCGTGTAACTGATTGCACGCGGCCATTGCTTACTCTTTTCCCAACGATTCCCCTATTATTCCACTCTTCAAGGCAGTTTAACCTGGACCTTTTCGGACTTTGTTTAATACACCCGAGGTTGCAACGCACGTTTTGTCCGACGCACTTTTGAGTGCCGTCGAGTGGATTAATCCACTCCAATTGAAGCCCATCTCACGCTTCTTTTCTTTCTTCTCTTCGTTCTTGCCGTTTAACCCAGATGAGACTAGGACTAGCTACTTCTCGTATATTCAAACATTGCTGGAAATATACGGCTTGCTTCCAAACCCTAATGCGTTGCTCCTCGAAGAGCAGTCGGAAGGCGTCTAAAGTTTTAGCGCATGTGGATCGAGGACACACCCGCCTTTTACCAAACCATCCTTAGACATTTTATTCCATACAGGAGTGATTTCCTGTCCAATGTCATCAGCTGTGTTTCTGGAAGTCATTTCAAGAAGTCGTTGAGATTTTGCTCACAACTTATCCCGATCAGTGATTCTGCTAAACTCTTGGTACCTGCTGCGGTTATCACAACAAGGTTGAAGCCCATCTGTGGCCAATACCTTGCACACTATATGTATATTTGTGATATTTTCAACATCTTAACGGTTTTCAACAATCGACAGAGTTCTGTGCTGGAGTCTGCCCAATCGTTCGCTAGATTTTAGAACGTTCCGTGCTACCCTGCTAAGGCCCACTTGGTTTAACACTATACAAAGGCTATCTATACCAGGTGATCGGAAAATCCAATGAATGTGCATTTGGACGCATTTTCTGGTGCGATTTTGAACCGTTTGAAATGTAACACGAGCCGGTCGTTTTACTCCGAATGCCCGTAACACTTGCAGGCGGATTCTGGGACAATGTGGGCGCACCGCGGGATAGCGTTTTCCCAAAGTGGTGGTTCCAACAACAGTCCTGTAAAGAGAAACAACACAAACGGGCATGAGCCAAAGGCCCAGTGAGCTATGTACACGGCCTACACAAACGTAACCTCTAGCAGCACCGGCTGTTGAAGTAGCAGTTTGCGTGAGTGTTTGATGATTGTTATGTGTTGATATAACGTTGATGACCACGGTTGCTGCCTCATTTGTTCCCTCCTCGTTGATCCGTTTCCTCAAGTTGGAATTCTTTATGCTGGTTACGAGCCTGTATTGCAGTCTGACACTACCACTCAAGTTACGCGCATGAAAACCCATTCCTCTCGTGAATGGTGATCCGATGTATTATCAAATCCCGATGCTGTTTGCTTGTAGAAACTTGTTTCCCCGTAGTTTTTATGTCTTACTTTTTCTTGTCGGACCCTTGATTATATATGCACCCTGGTTTCGTTTTCGCTCGACCGCTTTGCTATTATATGACTGTTGTATTTGATCATATTTGCGCGAACCGTTAGTCTCGGAACTTGTATATTTGGTGGATTCGGTATCGAGGTTCGTTGTTGTCTTACAGTATTTGGTTTATTGTGTTGTTTCTGAACACAAGCGCCTTACTAATAAGAAACTCGCCAATACGACCGTCTTCCCTTTTGGATCCGAATCGGTTGCTCGACGCGCTCAGAATCTATAGACGCTCGTTGTTTGCAGACGCGGATATCCATGATCCAGCATAACGATAGACGTTGCGAGAAAACTTAGCGTTGCTCGAACAAACATTAGACGTCCGAGATCAGCAGCGACAGCACAGCACCACGCCCTGTCTCACAACACGGAACTAATCCGTGCGCGCTTGCTCCTTTCTGCTACACGTTTTAGAAAAATAATCTCGTACATAACCTTTTAATAGGCAAAATAGTGAAACATCACATATTTCGGACAAAATTTTTGGAACAAGCAAACCATCTATTTTTCTGTTGCGTGCGTCAACGTTTCGTAAACCACAATCCTCTAATTTTTTGTTATTCCTTTTACGCTGGCAGATTTCACGTTTGTAGCCCCAGTTAAATATTCGATGTTTCGCATCGCCTGTGATTATCTGCACCGACCGCGCGCATCTGAGTGTGCTTCTCACATATGCGTTGAGAACTATGCATTATTGTTGTTATTATGCATATGGTCTGCGAGGTGTTCACCAGCGACCCGTTTTAGCACTGCTGTGGAAGTCACAGCAGATACACATATGCACATAACTATCGACAGACTCCAACGGAACAAAACAAATGACCGGCTGAAGCGGAAATTCCACCGCTTCTATTTGCCCGGGAGAGAAAGCACAGAACCCATGAATAACCCATCAGACTATCCACTGATACTTGATGAAGCTTTTGTTTTCTTAGAGGACCAAAAATTCAATAATGAGGACGTACCCATAACAGAATTCAATCCATATTTTAAACCGAGAATGAAACGCAGTGATCTGGATGAGCAAATGCAGCAGTCCGTCAGAACAAGTGTCCCCAGCTGACTAGCCAAAATCCGACGAACATCTCAACAACGGAAGAAAACAAAGCGCTGAGGACGCTTTAAAAAAGCGACCAAACCGTCATTCTACCCACAGACAAAAGCAACACCATAGCCACGTTGGACAGACTAGGCTGTAAGAACGAATTGAACTGTCGTCTAGGAGACTCTGAACCGTACGAACATGCGTCAGGAGAACCTACGGAAAGTCTGGGGGTCAAATCATCAACTTTGTGACAGCTCTCAAGAAAGTGCGCACTCACAGAAGAACAAGCCAAACACTAGATCTTTTGAGAAGCCAGTGCCGCGTCTGTACAGGCAACCAGATGTCCACAAGGATCAAGTACTGTTGAGACCAGTCGTTGCATCCAGGACGGCCTCGAAGTAACGACTGACGAAGTTCCTCTTTCGTGTTCTGCGGCCACGTTCACCTCATGACAGTCATGACGTAAACAGCTCAGCAGATTTACTGAGACAGATCAAAGACCGAGGGTTACAAGAAGATGGCGCGTTGGTTTCTTTCGATGTCATGTCATCTTTCATCAACATCACCGCAACCGACATAATCGTAGACAGCAACACATCAGCGGTTCTCACTGATGCTTAACTGCCACCGCCATATAGAAGAAACTTGCGATAGAATATTTGAAGTCCCTGATAAGTGAGGGCGACGGCCTCTGTAATAGAACGAATCGATCTCGTGAAAGTTGGCTCAGTTAGTGGAACTCTGAATGGAGAGAAAATTAAAATTTGACGGCCGCCATTTCGTAGAAGAGAGGCACACTAATGAATTCACCCATGTCCGGCTTACCTGCGGACACCGTAATGAAGCAATTTGAGTTTGAACCCTTTCGGAAATTCATACTTAGTGTGGCTTTGCTATGATCGTGACACGTCTGTTGTTCTACCTTGGACTCTGCTTGACCATTTCCACAGTTGTTCCGAAAAACAATAGATGAAATAGCCTTCACACGCGAAGAAAAGAAGCCATGCTCGACGTTTCTCGGTTCATCAATCACAAGAATACTTGATGGCAAGCTTGAAACTGCTGTCTACCATAAGCAGCCGACTGCAGTCATTCTCAGGTTTCATATCAATCATGAGACCTGTGAGGCCAAAGCTGCGCCCGAACATTATTTCGGTGTACAGACACGTGCTGCACCTCAACCAGAAACAGAAGTCGAGCACAAAAACACTTGTTGGAACTACTCACTTATAGCGGGTACTCTGTAGTTTCACAAAGACATCCACCAAAAGGTCCACTGGAACTGGACGCGCAAAACCCAGAGCAACACCACAGATCCACGACACATCTGAGGCAGTAATAAGGATTTTCCAAACCAAACGGAGCACCCCATTCCTCCTCGGTGAATGTTAAGTATCACGTAGAACCATACGAACAGTCTGGCGTGATCTGTGTAATCTGTGTGTGACCAACGGTATGTGGGAGACAGTCAGACAGCCAAGCACACGCGTGGACGAACAACACTTAGTGACGTGAAAGGCCGATCGTAGATCATAACTGTGGCACCACTGCGTGGATACAAGTCACAGGGTCATTACAGATCGTGAGAACGTGGTCACGCGGGAAAAATTCAAAATAAGACGGATAACACTTGAGACGCTCTGTTCGTGGAATTCGTCTAATCAAAATGTAGGCATAAACAGCCGCCACGTCAGAACCATTGACAATGAAACGAAGAACCAGCGAAGACAAAAGGACAAACGAACAAGTTGAATGGCAGAACAATATCATTCCGATACCTCTTTGCTTGATATCGGATTCTTGTGTGGATTTGGAACGTCGCAAACATCGTTCACCGTTCCGTGTGTGTTCATTTTTAATACTTTAGGCAGATATAAATATATCCGGGAAGGGAATAAAAGAGGCTCCTGGCTCCAACCACCATGGTCGTGGCTGTCACTTGTACCCTCATTTGAGCCCAGCATGAAGGAATAACAAAATTGCGCGCGTATTTTTGTAACTACGCTTTGCATGCACGTTTATTGTTATTTTTCTCATTCACACGTTCTGTTACCCAGTTCACCCTTCACACTCGCATTGTGGAACGAATGAAACATGACTCACTGACCTTACGTTTTTCTGCCTTTCACATTTGCTGAAGTGAGCAAGTGGGTACGCACCTGACCCATGCCCGCTAGAAATTTAAAGCGCCTTTCCTGAAAAGCAATCGAAAACTAATGCCAACAGGCAGCAAAGTAAACGGACGGGGTGGGGCCTGGAAAAACTGCTTTCAGCAATATTTTGAAATATACGTTGTCAACTCTAACCTAGTCTGCGACCAACAGTAACAAGAGGGAGAATAAAGATAAAGAACACAACGTAGGCTCCAACTGACTGGTAGATTAGCACAACCCGGGTAAAAATGTGGTAAAACAGTTTGTGATTCTGTGCAACTCTTGTGTGCATGTCAAACTTATACCAACATAATTTTATTCACTTCGCACATTGTCAGCAAAACGTTGGTGTGGAAAACACCCGGCAAACAGCCTCATACCCCACCAACTGGAAAACTGCGCGAGCTTATCACCTGTCCACTCTGGACTGATCCACTTACGGGGCAGAACAAGAACCTGGAAAACTACCTTAAAATGGACTTACTCTGACTTCAGACAGGGATATGCTCGTGTTTAAAGTGACTCCTTAGCTCACATATCTGTCCTCAGTTAGCTCATACAAGATCTTGTAACATATAGCTGACGAAACGAAACCCGTGAAGTTCTTAAGTAGTCTTGATTACCACAGTAAGCGCAACTCACGACCAGTTAGGTAACCCTCACTTGAAGGCCCGGTACTACACATCATTTCCATAACAATGCAGTGTTGTCATCACAATGCCTCGAAGAGAGCGGCAAAATGTGAAAACTCCCATTAACATTAAAATGAAAACATTGAAAGTTGCATCGGATGCACATGGGGTCTGTAAACTAGAACGCTGTCCGGAGCTCACTCTTACTGGTTTAGTTCTCTTTGCCCTAGCTTCTGCTCCGCCACATGCGTTTTGAAGCCACTTTGGGAGTAAAATGGCTGCGGCGTCAACGGGCGCTGTTAACTGAGTATGGTTTGCGATGGACTATAACATAAGCTTCAACTGACGTACATTTTTATCTTGAATGATGATCAGTAGCTTTAACCCCTCATTTGCCGTCCCTGATTAAGATTATCTGTTCAACCGACGATTTTGGGGAAGTCGTCAGTGAACAGACGGTAGTGAACTTTTTAAAGCGAACTCCCTGGAATCACTCCTGTGTAACTTGAGAGAAAGTACATCCATGAGAACGGTAACCGATGAATAAGTAGACAACGCAGCTATGTTCTTCTCCTCTTCCAATATCAAGATGACCCCGTCAACGTGGAATTCCGTGAGACAGTGCGATGAATGCCAAACACGTTAGCAATGTTTTATCGCTTTTGCATTCCCGACATGGGCACCAATTGTGCTCGAAGTTCGCGTCAAACGCCCAACGGTCAGGTTATGTGAATCCTTGTTGTATGAATACTCTGGAGATGTTGAATTCAAAATTCCAGGCAGGATAGCTCATATTCATCAATGGTATATAAGCGGTTTTGGTGAAAGTATTTGATTCCGTCTAATATATGCCAAAAGTGCTGGATTGATGATGATGAAAATTTCCTTCGCTATTTACGCGACCACCGGCCATTACTTAGGCCAGTTCACTTCCTCAAGCTTTATAAATGCGTTCATTGAGATTTCTGAAATGAAATACGTCACTCATAAACTCATGGTGCTTATTTTCGCGGCGTTTTGAAGATATAGTCGAAATGCAAATATGACTAATGTATATTATATTTATTGATGTTAGATATACAACAATAAAAGAGTGAAATTGTATTCCGAAGTGAATTATAACACATTTGACAGCAAAACATATTTGACAACGTTTTCAGCCCCCATATGTATACCATATTAATACTATTTCCACTTTTGCAGAATTTCAGATCGATGTCGATCGATGAAACGTTGTTACTAGAAGTGGTTGAAGTGGTTGGGGATATACCCATCCTCTTACTTAATCTGTTCAACCTATCGATATTATTCAGTGGAAAAAAGGAATCGTTATGTCTCACCACAAGGGTGGTCCAAGGCAGGACGTTAGTAACTATCGTCCCATCAACCACACACCGATCTGCTTGAGAATGTTTGGAATGGTGGTGAAGGTGCAAATAGCGAAGTTCTTAGGGACACAAAACCTTATGAACCCTTCACAGCACGGTTTCCTTAGCAAGCGCTCTTGTATGTCATGTCAGCTGGCATTCACAAACAATATATCGATGTCGGTTGACGCAGGAAATGCGGTAATCATCGTGCTCTTAGACAAGCGTGTAGTTGACAAGTAAGTATGCACTAGACCCTCGTCCACTAACAGTGTGAAACACCTTTCTTGAAGAGCAGTCGAAACGTAGGCCCATCAAACACCAAACTAAAAGGACGCGTCAACGTTTGATAAAAACCGTATATTTCTAGCAATTTTAGGAAATACGATAAGCAGTTAGTACTGGCCTAATCTGGGACCAATGGCAGCAACCAAGGGAAGAAAGAAGAGGAGCGCTAAGTGTGCCAGAGCCGACTCAGCGACACTCAAAAGCGCGCCGAGAGAGAAGTGCGTGGAAACTTCGAGTACATTAAACAAAGCTTGGAAAGGTCCAGGTCAAACGACCTTGAATAATGGAGGAAAAGATGGGTCGTTAGAAGAGGAGCAAACATTTGCTGCGTGCAATTAGTTGCACAGCCGAAGAAAGCGGCACTGAGTTCATATCAGGCCTTCCATAGCAGGCTTACACAGAATCATGCGTACAGAACAGACAAGCAATAAAACATGGTTGCAGCCGGGATCTTTAATGAAGCCACACAATCGCTATTCACCACAAGCAAAAGGCTCTTGATCGTGTACCTCACAAGCGTCTCTTGATCGAAATAGTATCTTCTGGTAGGCAAGATCCATTGTATAGTTGGCTATCGTCATACCTTGAAGGTCGCACTCAAACAGCCAAAATAGGGGAGCACCGCTCGCTATCAGAACCAGTGACTGGTGGGGTGATCTAAGGAAGCGTTCTGGGACGGTTGCTTTTGACGTACATAAATGACTTACGCAATGTTATGAGATATGCCAAGCCCTTTCTGTCTGCTGACGATGTCAGAATAGTTTACACATTCCGCCAGCGCACTAACATCGATTTCTGTTTACGTAATGTCTGACAGGACCTAACGTCATTCTAGTTTTGGTGCAAAACATGGCTGGTGACCCTCTCGGCGAGCAAATCGAACCTCGTTAATTATGAGTGTAAATTACACAGGGTTCTGTCCTATTAGACTGTTATAATATTTATATAGCTATCTCAGTCAGGGATCTAGGTATACGGGCTTTAATCTCCTCCGATTTCTCCGCACAAGTATGTTTTCAGGTAGCAAGAACTAGAAGAACAATGGGCTGTATGAAAAAACGTTCAGTCTACCGGCTGCGAAACTGACGCTTTGAAAAATGAGCCTGGCCTCAACCTGAATATTACACACTCATCTAATGCCATCTATGCAAGTCTGATAGAATTGTGTTAGAAAACCTCCAACGGTTATTTACCAAAAGCTTATTAAGATATTCTTCGTTCACCTATAGGGAGCGCCTTTGAAAACTTGGTACAGATCCACCTTGATCACGTAGACTAAGGGTGAATCTGACACTTCTTTATAAACTCATACATTCGGACGCCATCACCACAGCGTTTACCGTCCACGTACAAAACAACCCCCCATATAATCTAAGAAATAAGGGCCATCTTTTGCCAAGCTTGCCATCTCGGAAAAGGTACGCGCAAACTTCTTCATCGTAAATTATTCCTACACTTGGGATATACTTCCGAATGAATTCAGAGCTAGTAGCAACATTCAGCGTTTTAAAAAGGGTTATCTATCTTACGACATCGAACACAATGTCTCTCTTCGAACTCTCTGTATCTCCTGATGACCATCTTGAGTCTGGCTAAGGAAGCATTTAGCCGTCAGCTGCATATAACGTAGATAATAAGCCCCCGTTCCCTAACTCTCCTTAAAAACAGCATGCTTGAAACGGGTTGTTGTATCATATACTCACAGTACCATTTAGCAGTTGGTTTACTGCGCGTCCATCAAACCGTTTACAACTCAACATCATTTCTTTGGTATGTGTTTATTCATGTGCACGCATTATCCGGATAGCTAAGAAGTGTGAAATTGGCGCCTAATATTAAATTCAGTGAAATGGCGTTATATGGGTTCTACTTAGAACACGCACATTTCATGGGGCCTTCTAAATCGTTGACTCAATATTCCGATTGCCTGAATAAGTCTCGAATAAGAAGCGGAATTCCACAACAATCAGTTGACAGGGTTGTACATTTTACTGACCAGAGCCAACCTGATATCACATTGAGTCTTTGTCAGAAATATCGCATACACCTTATTGGTCATGGTGAATATGATCACACCACATTTTCTCAATTAACGTGTGAGACTGTTTTCTCTTCATTGAGCCCATAAGTATCCATTGTATGGGCAACTTTTCCGCAGTGGACGGAGGCACACAACTTTGTCTCGGCTGAACCATTTGGGAGACTTTCAACCTTTTTGACGGTTTTCAGCAATCGACGTAGTCCTGCCCCACAGTCTGCCCAACCGTTCGCCGGATTTTGTGAGTCTCCGTACTGCCTTGCCGAACTCGACGTATATCAATATTTTCCCGAGGCTAATTGTATCAATTACTGCCTAAACACCCCGTGGATGCACTAGGACGTTCTCTCCAGAGTGACCTTGAATTATTTATAAAACCGACCGACACATAACCTTGTAAAAGGTAAATTAATGTAACATCCGATTTTGTGGTCTGAATCTGTGAAGCGAGAGACCTACCTATTCCATTCTTGTATGCGCCGAAGTTCCGTGAACTACGATTATTTTGTTTTTGTTCACGCCCTTTTGGCAACAGGTTTCACGTTCGTGTTACAGTTTAACTATTCGTTGTTTTGTGTAGCCTGTAATTATCTGCAACGATCACGCATAAAACCAGCGTGCCTCCCGCACATGCAATGAGAAATATACATTATTATTGTTGCTAAGATGACTACCATGTGGCTGTTTCTACCTTCGGTGCATAGGAAAGAGCGTGAAGAAGGGGTATTTGTCCGCAATATCACCCAGAATCTTCAAAAGTTAATTCTGTCTCCCTCGCTTCGTTGCTTCCAACCAGACAAGGATCGCGCGGCGCTCATTCGGAACGGCGCACGAAATCAGATTAGCGCGTGCTGCCTGCCGATAACTGATATCATGTTTCCCAAATAATATTTTGGGTGCATACAAAGTTCGTCGTCTATGACAGGAGAGTTGAACATTGCAAACACTACAAAAAGAAACGTGATTGATATTCATAGCACTGTCTCACGGAATTCCACGTTGACGGGGTCATCTTGATATTGGAAGAGGAGAAGAACATAGCTGCGTTGTCTACTTATTCATCGGTTACCGTTCTCATGGATGTACTTTCTCTCAAGTTACACAGGAGTGATTCCAGGGAGTTCGCTTTAAAAAGTTCACTACCGTCTGTTCACTGACGACTTCCCCAAAATCGTCGGTTGAACAGATAATCTTAATCAGGGACGGCAAATGAGGGGTTAAAGCTACTGATCATCATTCAAGATAAAAATGTACGTCAGTTGAAGCTTATGTTATAGTCCATCGCAAACCATACTCAGTTAACAGCGCCCGTTGACGCCGCAGCCATTTTACTCCCAAAGTGGCTTCAAAACGCATGTGGCGGAGCAGAAGCTAGGGCAAAGAGAACTAAACCAGTAAGAGTGAGCTCCGGACAGCGTTCTAGTTTACAGACCCCATGTGCATCCGATGCAACTTTCAATGTTTTCATTTTAATGTTAATGGGAGTTTTCACATTTTGCCGCTCTCTTCGAGGCATTGTGATGACAACACTGCATTGTTATGGAAATGATGTGTAGTACCGGGCCTTCAAGTGAGGGTTACCTAACTGGTCGTGAGTTGCGCTTACTGTGGTAATCAAGACTACTTAAGAACTTCACGGGTTTCGTTTCGTCAGCTATATGTTACAAGATCTTGTATGAGCTAACTGAGGACAGATATGTGAGCTAAGGAGTCACTTTAAACACGAGCATATCCCTGTCTGAAGTCAGAGTAAGTCCATTTTAAGGTAGTTTTCCAGGTTCTTGTTCTGCCCCGTAAGTGGATCAGTCCAGAGTGGACAGGTGATAAGCTCGCGCAGTTTTCCAGTTGGTGGGGTATGAGGCTGTTTGCCGGGTGTTTTCCACACCAACGTTTTGCTGACAATGTGCGAAGTGAATAAAATTATGTTGGTATAAGTTTGACATGCACACAAGAGTTGCACAGAATCACAAACTGTTTTACCACATTTTTACCCGGGTTGTGCTAATCTACCAGTCAGTTGGAGCCTACGTTGTGTTCTTTATCTTTATTCTCCCTCTTGTTACTGTTGGTCGCAGACTAGGTTAGAGTTGACAACGTATATTTCAAAATATTGCTGAAAGCAGTTTTTCCAGGCCCCACCCCGTCCGTTTACTTTGCTGCCTGTTGGCATTAGTTTTCGATTGCTTTTCAGGAAAGGCGCTTTAAATTTCTAGCGGGCATGGGTCAGGTGCGTACCCACTTGCTCACTTCAGCAAATGTGAAAGGCAGAAAAACGTAAGGTCAGTGAGTCATGTTTCATTCGTTCCACAATGCGAGTGTGAAGGGTGAACTGGGTAACAGAACGTGTGAATGAGAAAAATAACAATAAACGTGCATGCAAAGCGTAGTTACAAAAATACGCGCGCAATTTTGTTATTCCTTCATGCTGGGCTCAAATGAGGGTACAAGTGACAGCCACGACCATGGTGGTTGGAGCCAGGAGCCTCTTTTATTCCCTTCCCGGATATATTTATATCTGCCTAAAGTATTAAAAATGAACACACACGGAACGGTGAACGATGTTTGCGACGTTCCAAATCCACACAAGAATCCGATATCAAGCAAAGAGGTATCGGAATGATATTGTTCTGCCATTCAACTTGTTCGTTTGTCCTTTTGTCTTCGCTGGTTCTTCGTTTCATTGTCAATGGTTCTGACGTGGCGGCTGTTTATGCCTACATTTTGATTAGACGAATTCCACGAACAGAGCGTCTCAAGTGTTATCCGTCTTATTTTGAATTTTTCCCGCGTGACCACGTTCTCACGATCTGTAATGACCCTGTGACTTGTATCCACGCAGTGGTGCCACAGTTATGATCTACGATCGGCCTTTCACGTCACTAAGTGTTGTTCGTCCACGCGTGTGCTTGGCTGTCTGACTGTCTCCCACATACCGTTGGTCACACACAGATTACACAGATCACGCCAGACTGTTCGTATGGTTCTACGTGATACTTAACATTCACCGAGGAGGAATGGGGTGCTCCGTTTGGTTTGGAAAATCCTTATTACTGCCTCAGATGTGTCGTGGATCTGTGGTGTTGCTCTGGGTTTTGCGCGTCCAGTTCCAGTGGACCTTTTGGTGGATGTCTTTGTGAAACTACAGAGTACCCGCTATAAGTGAGTAGTTCCAACAAGTGTTTTTGTGCTCGACTTCTGTTTCTGGTTGAGGTGCAGCACGTGTCTGTACACCGAAATAATGTTCGGGCGCAGCTTTGGCCTCACAGGTCTCATGATTGATATGAAACCTGAGAATGACTGCAGTCGGCTGCTTATGGTAGACAGCAGTTTCAAGCTTGCCATCAAGTATTCTTGTGATTGATGAACCGAGAAACGTCGAGCATGGCTTCTTTTCTTCGCGTGTGAAGGCTATTTCATCTATTGTTTTTCGGAACAACTGTGGAAATGGTCAAGCAGAGTCCAAGGTAGAACAACAGACGTGTCACGATCATAGCAAAGCCACACTAAGTATGAATTTCCGAAAGGGTTCAAACTCAAATTGCTTCATTACGGTGTCCGCAGGTAAGCCGGACATGGGTGAATTCATTAGTGTGCCTCTCTTCTACGAAATGGCGGCCGTCAAATTTTAATTTTCTCTCCATTCAGAGTTCCACTAACTGAGCCAACTTTCACGAGATCGATTCGTTCTATTACAGAGGCCGTCGCCCTCACTTATCAGGGACTTCAAATATTCTATCGCAAGTTTCTTCTATATGGCGGTGGCAGTTAAGCATCAGTGAGAACCGCTGATGTGTTGCTGTCTACGATTATGTCGGTTGCGGTGATGTTGATGAAAGATGACATGACATCGAAAGAAACCAACGCGTCATCTTCTTGTAACCCTCGGTCTTTGATCTGTCTCAGTAAATCTGCTGAGCTGTTTACGTCATGACTGTCATGAGGTGAACGTGGCCGCAGAACACGAAAGAGGAACTTCGTCAGTCGTTACTTCGAGGCCGTCCTGGATGCAACGACTGGTCTCAACAGTACTTGATCCTTGTGGACATCTGGTTGCCTGTACAGACGCGGCACTGGCTTCTCAAAAGATCTAGTGTTTGGCTTGTTCTTCTGTGAGTGCGCACTTTCTTGAGAGCTGTCACAAAGTTGATGATTTGACCCCCAGACTTTCCGTAGGTTCTCCTGACGCATGTTCGTACGGTTCAGAGTCTCCTAGACGACAGTTCAATTCGTTCTTACAGCCTAGTCTGTCCAACGTGGCTATGGTGTTGCTTTTGTCTGTGGGTAGAATGACGGTTTGGTCGCTTTTTTAAAGCGTCCTCAGCGCTTTGTTTTCTTCCGTTGTTGAGATGTTCGTCGGATTTTGGCTAGTCAGCTGGGGACACTTGTTCTGACGGACTGCTGCATTTGCTCATCCAGATCACTGCGTTTCATTCTCGGTTTAAAATATGGATTGAATTCTGTTATGGGTACGTCCTCATTATTGAATTTTTGGTCCTCTAAGAAAACAAAAGCTTCATCAAGTATCAGTGGATAGTCTGATGGGTTATTCATGGGTTCTGTGCTTTCTCTCCCGGGCAAATAGAAGCGGTGGAATTTCCGCTTCAGCCGGTCATTTGTTTTGTTCCGTTGGAGTCTGTCGATAGTTATGTGCATATGTGTATCTGCTGTGACTTCCACAGCAGTGCTAAAACGGGTCGCTGGTGAACACCTCGCAGACCATATGCATAATAACAACAATAATGCATAGTTCTCAACGCATATGTGAGAAGCACACTCAGATGCGCGCGGTCGGTGCAGATAATCACAGGCGATGCGAAACATCGAATATTTAACTGGGGCTACAAACGTGAAATCTGCCAGCGTAAAAGGAATAACAAAAAATTAGAGGATTGTGGTTTACGAAACGTTGACGCACGCAACAGAAAAATAGATGGTTTGCTTGTTCCAAAAATTTTGTCCGAAATATGTGATGTTTCACTATTTTGCCTATTAAAAGGTTATGTACGAGATTATTTTTCTAAAACGTGTAGCAGAAAGGAGCAAGCGCGCACGGATTAGTTCCGTGTTGTGAGACAGGGCGTGGTGCTGTGCTGTCGCTGCTGATCTCGGACGTCTAATGTTTGTTCGAGCAACGCTAAGTTTTCTCGCAACGTCTATCGTTATGCTGGATCATGGATATCCGCGTCTGCAAACAACGAGCGTCTATAGATTCTGAGCGCGTCGAGCAACCGATTCGGATCCAAAAGGGAAGACGGTCGTATTGGCGAGTTTCTTATTAGTAAGGCGCTTGTGTTCAGAAACAACACAATAAACCAAATACTGTAAGACAACAACGAACCTCGATACCGAATCCACCAAATATACAAGTTCCGAGACTAACGGTTCGCGCAAATATGATCAAAT
>QNGE01007033.1:0-11958 GCA_008508345.1 Paragonimus westermani
ATCCCAAGTGGACGAAGGTTGGACGAGATGTGAAGGTTGATGGCCTTGTTCTACTCACTGGAGGCCCTCGGCCCGTGAGCGTTTGGTCCAAATCTGTGGTAAGCGGAGTAGTGAAGGGTGCCGACAATCACATCCGTGAAGTGTACTTGGGAACAGAGAGCGGCACGGTCAAGAAAGACATAAGATCCATATGTCTTCTCGGAGACGCACGGGGTGGTGGCGTAGTCAGCGAGTAAGCCTCGGGTGCAAGGGAACCAGTTCAGGATACACATTCAACCGACAGCTAAATGACTGTTGGGAAACCATGCTGGTTTCGGGGGGCCGGTATTGGAGCAGTTGCTTGCATGAGTGTTTGATGACTGTCACATGTTGATATAATGTTGGTGGCCACGGTCCCTGCTCTATTCATTCCTTTCTTATCGATTCGTTTTCTGACGTTGGGATTCTTTATACCGATCACGAGCTTTTCTTAAGATCTGACACAACCGCTCAAGTTACGCGCCTGACAAACCATTTCTCCTATAGACGCTGATCATCATGTATTATTAAATCTTGATACCGTTTGTTTGTAAAACTTGTTTTCGCGTAGATTTGTTCCTCACTTTCCCTTGCAGGGCCCCTGTTTACATGTGCCCTGGTTTCATATTCGCCTGACCGCTTGGCCATTACTTGACTGCTGCATGTGATCGTAGTTACGCGAGCCGTTGTTGTTGTCTTCCACTATTTGGTTTATCATAATGTTTTAAGCATTAGCAACCTATTAATAAGAAACTCGCCAATACGACCGTCTTCCTTTTTGTATTCGAATTGGTTGCTCGACGGGCTCGGAATTTATAGACGCTTGTTACTTACAGACGCGACTATCGTGAACCAAGCATATCGATAGACGTTGCGAGAAGACTAAGCGTTGCTGGAACAACCACTGATCGTCCGGGATTGACAGCCGTAACGCTTACTACTGATTGAACCCGAATACAGATACAACACTAGCGTCGAGTTAATCGAATCTGTCCAATGAATTCTAGTCTGCAACCTCCAGCATTTGCTGGGTAGTGAAGAACAACGTCACTTCGCTAAACAATGATCCCGTTATACTTAACCGAGACTATGGATGCAGAACAGAAATGATCACAGAAATAGTCGGGTTTCTTTGGTTGAAACAGGACGCTCTGGGACCGTTGGAACAGTTTACATTCCTCTTATCTAAGCAGCCCGATCATGTGATTATTTGAGTATACCAATAAATAAGCTCGAAGCTGTTATGTTGACCCGACAACTCATCGCCGGAATAAAAGATAAGCGCATCCGTGAGGCATTACTTGCTGAGGATAGAGCGAAGTTATCCTGGATCCGAACTGTTAGCTTTGCCATGATCAAGTCGTCAGCGGTGAAACACTCCAGAGTGTTCAATTGTAAAACGGACAGTCTTGATATCGGTATGATACAATATTCCCTTCCCAAACCATTGACAACTTCTGCAATGTGTTACCGTTGTGGCAGCAGTCGGCATAAGGCACACTGTCAGATATTTCCGGCTCATAAAATTGACTGCAGGTGCTGTGGCAAACGAGGAAATTTTGCTCGATGCTTCAGATTTCTTCAAGTGGCCCCGGTAAGTCAAGATAACCCGGGTGATGGCTCGCCATCGTTATTGCCAGAACAAATCTCCTGGATAAATAATTCTACTGACACTGTGAAACAAAGACAGATTTTCGGAGCTCAAGCTCCCATCACCGAACATTCGAACGGTGGCCGTTTGAGCTTACTGCCGTAGAACAACCATCGAGATGGAATTGGATTCCGCTTCTCCCATAACATTAATTCCTTCAAGTCCTTACGACAGAAATCTAAGTGATTTGCCCGTATATCCCTCACTTCATAAGTTTAAAAGTTACTCACATGCATGTGCATATTCGGATCTTCCCCGGCAACTGTTGCCGTATATGTCACTTCCTCCAACAATCGGGCTACGCTCAGTCGTAAGGCAATGGTGGTCTTGAAAGCAACACACCCTATCGATCGTATGAGGAGTATGGCAATTAGCGCATCAACCCCGGGAAATACATACTCCAACTTAATCATAGAAACTATAGACCGGACACCATTTGCTGCTCACCGGATACGTCTCTATAAAAGGAGCACAACCATATTCTGTAATACAACCCCGCCTGATTCCCCTGACCGGGCGAGAATCAGTTACTACTGCCATGGAAGAGATGGTTTCGAGTGATTTACTCAAACGAATCAGTGGTTCCGAATGGGTTCATTCTATGATCACGGTGCTGAAAGTAGACGGTACGATGACTGAAAGGCGGTAAATGGTCAAGTTGTGTTGGTTCCACTGATGCTCCCGACAGTCAACGAGCTACAGGCCAAGATGGCTGATACTCTGTTTTCCCCAAAGTCGGACCTAAGAAAAGCACACTTCTACATACCGTTAATCCCCGAAATACAAGTACCTTGCGGTCGATGGGCTTTTCCACCTTCGAAAACTTCCTCGTACCCACCAGCCAACTTACAGAAAACCAGTACCAGCAATACAGTCTGGGACAAACGTTCGCCTGGAGTAGGAGCGACGAGCGAGCAAAGGTCATCCGGCACTTTTGAGACTGATTGTAGTAGGTCGGGCCTGTGGGCCTGGGATGCACGTGCTTACAACCGGCAGCAAGGTCAACGCCAGGCAGCTCTACACATCACGTGTGCAAACAGGCGTACGCAAACCGCCACATCTGCCCTGTGTGATCCCTGACACACCAAAACAAAAACGGAGATCTGCAATTCACAGGACACAGCGCACACGCTACTGTTTTGGCGGAATTTTGATCTAAGACGGAGGTGGTGTTACATACGCGTAAAGGCCGCCTGTGGGTCCCACACTCGTGTCAGGACTCAAGCTGCGTTCTGATTGGTCGCGCATTCAGCGACCAACGGCTCACTCATCCGCACACTTAATATGACGCGACCGCTTGTAAATGCGATAATACAGTGCGCACTTCTACCGATTCACCTGTACACTTTATCGTTGTTATTGACCGTAGCACTTACTGCTGACTGAACCCGAATGAAGTTTCAACATTGCCTGTTGTTTCGTCACGCGTTTCAACATCAATTTCATTTTTAACCTCGTTGTGTTATGCACACCCTTAGTCTCAGTTAACTGTTCTGTTACATGCTATGAGTATAAATTGGGAAGCGATAGGTTTTATTGTTCTCATGGATGTACATCCCCGTTTTCGTGAAGTGCATATGGCTCATATTTTTCTTTGCCAACATCTGAGAGCCCTTCTTTAACCGCATACATTTCCTCGTCCCCAGGAAACGCAATCTCACACAGACTGATGGAATGTGACAGAGGACAACCAATTTTCTGCCTTTTTTAATCACTCCATTCCTGCTATGTTTTACTTTCTGTGTAAAATGCGTGGTTTCCGAAAAATTTATAGTGAATCGCGTCGTTCCATGTGAAAATGGCGGTTGATTGAGTGATTTCGGGATAACTCAGAGCAAATTATGTGGGTTCGGGTTAATTTAGGGGTGAATTCGGAAGCCTCGGGTAAATTTGGGGGTGAATTAGAGCTCGGTGAGTGGACCGGTGAGAAAATTGCTTCGCTACACATCCTAGTGATGCGCTAAGGATTTTCCGCCAAATCACTAGACGATCCTCGAATTGGTCAATTAGACTGAATTAACGATTTAACCTTACTCATCCATAACTGTGTTGTAACATGCAGGAGAGGCGCCTCCGCTCTGAATGTCCGCGGCACTTGTGGACCGAATTTGGGGCTATGTAGAGGCACTGGGGAACAGCGTTCTCCATAAACAGGGGTTCCAACGAAAATCCTTAGAAAGGAAACATTATGAACAAGCATGATCCAAAGGCTCGGTGAGCCATGCACACGACTTACACAAGCGTGAACTAAAACGACACCAACATCACAGAGGCACGCGCTGGAGGTCACCCACAGAAAGTTGATGCTGTCGTTGTTAGACCGTCACTATGTAAGCTTGGGATATCATGTGAGTGATGGTGGACGGAATATTTAGAAATATGTAAAACATGTCCATTGTGCCACAAAAAGTTTCTGTTTTATTGCGCAAATGATTTTTATGGAGGACGCCGAGGAATGGCGTTAATTCAATGTGGAAATAGGTTGAAGATGTAGCTGCAGTTTTGTGATTTGGCGGATAGAAGGAGTTAGCAACCAATGATTAATGAACGTTCACAATGTAAGCCATTTTTCGTGAACTTGCGCGTTCGATATTCCGTGAAATAGATGCTGACGGGTGATAAGTTCGAATGTTTTTGGTCATCCCCACCTGTAATTGGAAACCACTGGAATTTGGGGGCGCCGTGGACAAGTAGATAAGACTGCAGCTGATATTCTCCCAACATAATGTGGGCGTAAATCGGCGTGATCTGCTTGTCGTATATACTGCTCACTGTAATCCGGCATAAGCTGATCTGACATTATGGTAACAAAGGAATCAGCAAGTTCGTGTAGTTACATAACTTTGCACATCAAATTTCATGTTTTCCACGAAACGAAGTGGTTAAACGAGAGGTGAAGCATTCTACCACATAAAGCTTTTCGGGGTGAGCCGCTCGACGGTCTGCTTACGTGTATCCTATAGTCACAACGCCACGACCTATAGTTGGACGCATTGGCGTCTATGCTCGACGGTCAGCATACGTGCACCATATAGTCCCAATGCCACGACGTGAAAATGATATCGAAGTGTCCGAATACATTTATTATATGTACTTCATTATCTGGAATATTCCGTCTGAAGTTCCGCAGCCTTCTGGCTTTCGGTTCTGTTTCAGCAGAAGTTCCCTCCTCGTTGTGTATGCGGGTCTGAAGTTAAGCGGTACGTAACACGGTAGGCGGGGCATCACTTACCGTTGCGAGTCGCGTTTGCGTACTCATTTGCCAAAACTTTCACAAGAACCCGCTTGCGTGGGGGAACAACACGAAACTCATCTTCAGAGGTATCCAGATCAACAACCAGTAATGGTGTTGCACACGGTCTCCTTTAACGTTTCACCGTCGGGGGTGGCACAGTTTTTGAGGTCGATGCAACCGAACCAGCATAGTTGATGAAATCATAACACACCTGGCGAGGGGAGTTGGAACTGCCCTGTGCAGGGCGGACAGTGCAATATATCGGCATTATTCATGAACTCCACATGTAAAATTAGCTGGTCGTTATCGCACAGATAACCGTTCATATGAACGGGGTCACCACAATATTCACAGGGCACCCCAATGTGATCGTTGTCAAGAACGTTGTCAGCCGAAAGAGTATACTCTTAACTTACAAGTCTACGCTAACCATCTCCCGGCGGACGCAACCGTAGATGCACTGCGTCTCAAACTCCAGCACCATCCACTCGCTGTGGGGCCAAATGTTATTAATGGCCGTGGCTGACTGATCTCCCAGGTGAGTAAGCTTCTTCACTCGCACATTCGCATTCTCCAGACGGCTGTTTGTTCGATTTCCGAAGTGGACAACACCTGACTGTGCACGCATAGCCCTTTCGGGCTTAATATATAGCAAATTGCACGTAAGGTAGTTCGTGAAACTCGGGTCTGCTCGCCTGATTATTGCAACATCTCGGCTGAACGTTCAAGGTGATTAAACAAAGGGGTTCATTCACTCTTCTGAGTTATCGCAAGTGGCCATGTGGTGAAACAAATACCGGCCTCTGAATAAATTCGTCTGAATGGTCATTATAAGGTTAATTACTTCAACTTACATGTTTCCTCACAGCATCCCGAACATGTAGGTAGCATAGCGTTATGTCGCACCCAAAGACCACTCGTGCTGCTCGCATTTGGGCCGCCACTCTGTCCATCACAAACGTTCTGACACGTATGTGGTCCCATCGTCTCACGGAATGTTTCGAATAAATGGCGTAGGGAAGCATATTTCTCATCTCGAACATGGGCATACATCATGGATTGTCCATGACCCATCCCTTATGCAACCAGAGACTGATATACAGATTCAGGCTACAGTGGCAAATGTGAAGTGATAGAGGACCTACTTGTGGCAGTTGGTCCCATGCGTGGTGTCGACATTTACCACATCAGGAAAACGTCTGAACCGCTGCACTTGCTACCTTCCTGCGAAACATATGTGCGGGTATCTATTATTGTCGTCTTTGATGACACACAGTATGCCGTTCTTCTCTATATGTTTCAGAATTTGGAGCGGATTTTCTGCAACACCGACGGACGCCAACCCACTTACCTATTGCCGGAGGTTCCAACCGATGACGAGTGTTGCAAATATCCATGGTCACTACATACTTGCCATAAACATCCGCAGCATACTACTTCAGCTCAGCAGTTGGTGTGTTCTACTCGAAAAGATGCCTCGAGTCATTCACTTTAGTTTCCGTGAGCCGACGATTCGTTAGATGCCTATCGTACAGGAAGACAGTTATGTCGTGGTTGTGCTCCCATGTGGAAGAGCTAACAACTAACCTGGTTTTTCTCCCAACCACGTTGAGGCGTGATTGACAGAATGTATCGCGGGAATTGTGCAGTGGGAAGTGTGTTGACTCAACTCACTAAACACGTCGTAATCCACGGCTCTCGCTCGTATGTCGCTTGTACATTACACACCGGAACACCATCTAACACGTAAACCCAGCGGCAATCACACTCATATTATCTTTTTTCAAGCGTCCACTGTCTGATTTCTTGCTCAAACCAAGCACGTGCAGAACACTGTCGCCCTTCATGTATTTTTCTAAGTAACTTCTGAAATCGCTGAAGCTAACAACTTCCCGACCCCAGAAGACAACTTGGTGGCCCCGCAAATAATCCATCAACTAAAACGAAATATGGGCGGAACCCTATCTTTCTGCATCAGGCCTACAGGATATGCATCGAGGCATCTCCACTCACATTTACATACCATACATCATTCATCAACAAGCGGCGGTCAAATATTAATCATACGTGAGAACATTCTTCACAGGATAATACACTTATACCGTCACAAATCTACAGTTGTGTAACAAGCAAGCCGGACGTTCTGGCTTCTTGTACCTGGTACACTCGTGAACTCAGTTTGTGCAACTTGGAGACACCGAATGAGAGCGCTCTTCAGATGTAGGGGGTTTCAACGATAGTCCTGTAAAAAGAGATAACAGAAACGAGCGTGAGCCAGAGGCTCAGTAAGACAGGCACATGACTTAAACGAACGAAAGTCAAACTGGCGTCGTGAACACGCTGCGGTACAATCGCTGATTTCGATCTTGGCGCCAAATGAAAAACAAACCGACTAACGTTCGACCAAAACAAAACTTTCTGAATCTCGTGATGCCTTCTGTTATGTAAGTCAATGATTTTCAAATTACTGGACGATACAACAAAATTGTCCTCCATAATTCAATGACTCCTAATTTTGTTGTCGTCAAACGGCAGATTTTACTTCCTCCGGATAATTTACATCGCGGCACGCAACGATACACAATTTAAGTTCAATTCGTGCGCCCTTGCTGGTTTCGGGTACGCGTTACTGCGTTAGTGTAGCATACACACCAGCCGCTTCCGCTCTGACTGTCCGTGGACCGAATTCGGGGCAACGCGGAAACATCGGGGATTAGCGTTCTTCCGAAGTAAGAGGTACAACAAAAGTCTTGTGAAAAGAAACAACATGAACAGGCGTAAGCCAGGGGCCGAGTAAGCCATGCACACGATTTACGTAAACGCAAACTAGAACGGCACCGACAAGAGAGCAGCACACCCTGTTACACAACTCAAATTCGATCCGTGCGCTCTCATTGGTTTCGGTTGTGCGTTACATTAGCAGGATATGACCTTGACCAGCCGACAAAACGGGCGGGTGCAGATTTTTAACAAAAATATCAGTAATACCTGTAACATACAACCGGATGAGCCGAAAGAGGTTATGACCGGAGATGTATTACGCAACACGCGGAGATAGTTTACACAAAAGTGTCTTGCATGTTCGTCTGACTGTCCGTTAAATTCGAGATCCTCAAGCACGACGTTGAAGTAGCGGTCTGGAAGGTGAACAAACAACCGTGTAAAGATGACCACTTCAAATTCGATGCGTGCGTGTTAACTAGTTTCGGTCGCGTGTTACACAGCTCTCCTCTTCGCCGAGCACAGTCCTCGGGGCTTTGCCTACTTCTAGCGCTTTCGGGATTTCCACTTTCATCCCGACCTTGGGGACAACCGGTGGTGGTCCCCGGCCTGTAGTTTGTGTGTATGGTTTTAGTCGATTGAAGCGGACCATGATTGGCTGTCCGTTGGTTCCCGTTAATTCACTAATTTGACAGGTTGCCCCCGAAAGTATTCGCTCGACAACATGCTGCCCTTTCCATTGTTTGTGCATCTACATTAGGACTCCCGGGCTCGAAGTTGTGTTGTGCAACCACACCCTTTTGCCAACATTCAGGGGAGCTCCAAGTAACATCTTATCATAATGGTCCTTCTGCTTCCTGTGAGATGTCTCCAGGTGTACTCGTGGTATCTGGTTAGCCCACCGAAGTGTGTCGAGAGGGTTGCTTACGCATTGTGCCACCGGAAGTTGCAATTGCTGTGTAACGGGCAACCGGATATCTCAGGGTAGTCTCAATTCTCGGCCTGTCCACAAAACATTTGCGGTTTGGTCAGTCGAAGAGTGAATGGCGCTACAAGTTAACAGACATCGGTATAACCAAGTCTCATTCGGTGACACTCTCCTCTGCGAAAGGCTTGCGGAGATTTTCGAGGGAACGATTCGCCCTTTCCACTTGCCCACTGCCTTGCATGTGGTAAGCTGTGGTTCGCGTCATATCTATTCTTAGTAGCCTACAAATTTCGCGAACCAAAGAGCTTTAAATGCGGAGCATTTGTCTGGATGGAGTTGAGCCGGGGCTCCCAACAGGCACACCCAGTGGTCGACAATGGCTGTTGTTATCATAGATGTATCTACTTGTGCGAGCGGCACAGCTTCACAACATTTGGTGAAGTAATCTATCAGGAACAAAGTGTGCGGATTGTTCCGGGGTGTCTCGGGCAACCGCCCTACGATATCTACACCGACCGACTCGTTAAGATATCCTTCGGCCACAACTTGCAGCGGTGCTCGGAGTTCCATTTGAGGGCTTTTGAAAGTGCCATATTTCTCGCATGATTGGCATAACAACCGGACATCCGTACGCTGATGTGGCCACCAAAATCGTTGTCGTGCGGCCGCTTCCATTTTGTTTATACCCGCATGTCTGAGTTCAAGGTGCAAGTGAGTAAGTACGCCACGTACCATAAACTGAGGGACCACGATCCTTCTCAGGTAAGCGGGTCCGTATGGATGAAAAATACTCACTCCGCCATCTCGAGCTGTTCAATTCGTGCCCAAGGGCAGCGAGATTTATTGCTCTTTCCTTCCATTTCCTTGCTTGTTGGTCTATCACCATTGTTACGGCACCTTTCTTAGATTGGTGCCTGCTGCCACTGGCCACATTCTGCACCCTGTAGGTTGATCAGCGCCACGTGTTGCGTAGTACAAGACGGACTGTCGCCGTGATTGCGCGCAGGACGCCTTGGTGATGAGTCAGCGTTCCAGTATCATCTGCCCGGTCTGTGTTCACATACGAAGTCGTATTCCTGTAGGATCTGCTGCCATCTGGCTAACTGCCCATCTGGGTCTTCGAGGTTTTGTAACCAGCGGAGAGACTGGTGGTTTGTGCGCACAATAAAACTTTTGTCCAGAAGATAATGTCGGAAATGTCACACAAAGGATACCAGCGAGAGCATTTCTCTTCTGGTCGTACAGTAATTTCTCTCGCATTTACTTAAACACCGGCTACTGTAGGCTATCGCTCGTTCCCTACCGTCTTGTCCTGGTTGCGAGAGAATCGCCCCGATTACACCGTCGTTTGCATCGGTATCCAGAACAAACTCCCCGGCTATCGGCGCCGTGTACAGAGCTTCGCGTAGTAATTTAAAAGCATGGTCACATTCTTCTGTCCAAGTGGATTCCTGATTAATTCGTAGTATTCTGGACAGGGGAGTGGAAATGCGAGCGAAACCAATGATGAAGCGGCGACGGTACGTGAAAGTCACCTTCGCTCGATCGTTCTCTTCAACCTCCATCTGCCAATAGCCTGATGAAAGTCCAACGTGCTAAGATAAGTGGTTTTGCCGAAGGCATCAAACAAGTCATCAGTTCTGGATAACGGAAATGTGTTTTTCTTTTTCACTCGACTGAGCTTCCTGTAATCCAAGCACAACCGTAAGTTGCCGCCTTTTATTTTTATCAGGACTATTAGGGCAGCCCATGGAGACTTCGAGGGTCGCGACGCAATATTGTGCTGGTCGGCCGACAGCTGCCTTGACCCAGCCTAGGTCCTCGGGCAACCGCACTGCGACGTCAAGGTCGCTGGGTGGATGAAGTAGGAACACCCTTTTTATGTTCGTTGGCCAGATCCCTCCACCGGCTCATCAAGAATCCGCTCCCGTAGTTCCTCTAAGGACTCTTTCATATCAGCGTTCGGCTAGGTGCCGCAGTTCGCGAACAAACGACCGGACGGCTTTCCTCCGAGCTATCCACGGGCTTGGAACTGTTGTCGGTAGACAGTTGGATGCAGGGAAGAGTCCGATAGACGCCATAGCTTGGTAAACGTCTCATGTTGCACGGAGGTGTCCATAATTTTTGCCTCGACAACAATATCGAAGGCTTCTCTGTTCAAAAAATTCAAAATAAGGTTGTTGTGGGACTCTGCTGGAAAACTACGCAGATAGGCCCGTAGTTAACCTTTTCAACGGAAATAGTGCCTCCCACCAACAGTAAACTTGTCAGGGTGTGAAATCGACACACACACCTTCACAGTCGTGGGTCTCGTCGATAACCTGTCTAGGATGTTCGTCAGGGTTTGCACGAAGTGACCGAAGTCTTCGGAGTTGGAGGGAGTAGAAAAATGTTGATACTCTTCAGGTTTCTTTGCGGATTTCGAAATTTCGTATACTGGCATGTTCGCCAAATTGTAACATACAAACAGAAGAGCAGACGTAGATTATGACCAAAGTTGTATTACGCAACACGCGGAGACAGTTTAAATACAAGTGTCCTGCATGTCCGTCGGTTCGAGATGCTCGTGCGTGACGTTGACGTGGCGGTCTGGAAGGTGAACGAAACAACCGTGTAACGGTGACCGCTTCAAATTCGATCCGTGCGCACTAACTATACCCGGTTACGTGTTACGATCCTAAAAATTGAATCAAAGGTCGAGGTAGTTGAAAAACATGCGAAACCAAAAGTGTATCTACAACCTTTGACTGTAGTCTGGTTTATCCTTCTTTCATCATCACCAGCTGGCCAGCATAAGCGGTTTTATGACTCTTGGGATAATAAAAAATATCCTTTCTTTGCTTGTACCGGAACGCCTCTCAGAAGATTCACGCAGTCCACATAAGACCACTGCTCGAGTATACCAATCAAGTCGTCTACATCAGTTTGAAGAACGACATACTCGCCGATGAACGTGTCCGGCGAGAAGCCACCCAGGTGGCCGCTTGCTTACGGTATCCCTTCTACGAGTCTCGCTTCAAAATTCTTGAAAATTATCCACTTGCGTTTCGAAGACACTGAAGAGACTTAATTCTCACATATATTATATTTAGCAAAGGACTCGTGAAACGATGCTTCAACCTAATGAGTGATGATAGTAAATAAGGTCACGACAAGAAGCTCCATAAGACCAAAAATCGGAATTTCTTAAAACAACAGTTATCAATATTGAGTAGTCGGGGATTTGATTTTTGTCAAGTTGACCATCACTCACATTTGATCGCAGCGTTCGCATTCAGATAGACTTTCCAGCCAGTCTCTTTCGAAAAGAAGCACTAGACTCGAGTTTCGCTCTCATTAGAGCTCGTCAGTAGTGCATATCCTTGCCACGGCCGGGATTTGAACTCCGGACATTCCAATCATGAG
>QNGE01007034.1:0-26125 GCA_008508345.1 Paragonimus westermani
GAGTTTGAGTAGCGTAAACCCAGATCACGTACTGAGTTGGCGTTCGATACGTTGTGACCGTCCGGCTCTATATAGCCACCTGGTACGTGACAACCATGCGCAACGATAGTGGATGTATCGGCTAAAAATTTCGTCAGCCAAGTTTGATACCAAGTCTCTGAGGACATGAAGTCCTTCCGTATATTTTCTGAACATGAATCCAGATTACCAAGAGGGAATCTGTAAACAAGTTTGATATCATCAGCGAACAGGAGTAGTTTGCCATGTTTGATAACTTGACATATATTGTTTATATATACGGGAAAGAGTAACGCTCCCAGAACATTTCCTCGTATCACCCAACTAGTGGGAAAATAAACACGAAACAAGACATTCCACAAGTCTCTTAAAGTCAAAGATGAAAGGAACAAGCTGACTTTCTGATTAAATTTTCTATCAACATATACCACAAGGTCATTTGAGCTTTTAAGGCAAAGTCATTCAACATAATATTGTGGGACTCTTCAGTCGTACTCGTGGAAACCCCATCGATGCCGTCGGAAACAGACAAACCGAACATAAATAGGAGCTAGCTTAACATTCTGATCTTACGTAAAGAACGATCAGCCTTTGTAAAATTGAATGTCTGTAGTGGACACAATTTCCTTTCTAATCCGCGCAGCCGAACGGTGCACGACTAAGCATGGTTTGGTATTCGGCATGATTTGTAATAAATCATTGAGATACCACTCATTAAAAGTGAAAGTTCGATATGACAACCCTGAATTTCGATAGGGTTTCTTGATGTGGATACAGTGTGCAGGATGCTAATTTTGATCACACCATGTAAACTGGTTCCATTTCTGCTTTCGGGGTTGGTCTTGATGATCATGCTGCGGCAGATCACGCATTGCATTCACCTTCCCTTCGTTATGTACCACTACAGCTTTGTGGATTTAAGCAAAAAGATATGGAACTTTTGAAAGCCTTCATCTTTAGGGTAGCCGCAACGCCGCGGCAAAAACGTAGGTGTTTACTTCACATCAGTTCAAGTCAGGCAACTCAGATCAGGTCATTTCACAGAAATTGCGATGCTGTTCAGAAGCCGCACTTGTTTGTGCACTCATGAGCTTCGCAGAGAAAAGAGAAGGATATGCTTCAGTTTATTCCATGAGAAAATCGCCGTGCATGACGGCTTAACTCTATCCGCAAGGACATTTGACAAATTTGCATGCTCATCAAGCCGATCGGCGGAATCTCTTGGACGTTGGCACCAACTTGCATTATTTCGGCAGTTGTTCAGTGATCACCTGCTAGGGCTATGAACTAGAAAGGGAGCTGGGTATATTTACGAAAAAAAGAAAGGAAGTAAAAGGAAATGTGAAGGCAGGATAAAAACCGCTGTCCCCAGATAAACATGGGGAACATAGATAGCGCCTATCCGTGGGATGGTGTGGGCCTCATGCTTTCAGCCAGTTTTTGAAATGCGATCGCGTTTAAACATGGATGAAAGATGTCAAAACCTCCAAAACGCCTGAAGGCACAGCATACTTAAGCATGTACTACGCTGTATTCGTCTTTAAGTTGGCGGCTATGATTTGGAAGAATGATGTGTGATTTTCCCTCATCTGTGTCCCCAGCATTCTCAGCTCGGAGATACAAAACCATCGCGGAATGTTTTGGCTTCTCAACCATTCTGAGGATGATCTCAATGAGTGTCTTTGGCAACTGTTCGTATACATGTACGCTTAGCGATAGTCTCCACACTATCACACACTGTAGTCACGCAACTGACAGATTATATGACAAAGTCATGCTTATCTTCACAGAGGTAACAGATATATGAATGAATTTCGAATAACAAAGAATAGCGGTAAACATGAATGGGTTGATACAGCAACCGATCAAAAAACACAGAGATAGCCGTGAAGAAATTGATAGATGGATGGAAGAACACGAAATAACTATAGCATTCACGTAAAATTGCGCAGGAAATCAAGAAGGACGGTCCAGAAAACAAGAAAGAAAACAGCAGCATACCTCACGAATTCCAGCAAATGTCTGTTGGACTGGAAGGCAGCCATTGGAAACAGGGTCTAGCACCGCTCTTGCGAAAGCGGTAGTCTCCATGTGGGTTACAGAGAGTGCTAGGAACACAGCAAACTACTAATTCAAAGAAAGAGAGTAAAGTACTAATCCTGCAGTTGCTCAGGTAGGTGGGAATCCGATAATACTTTCAAACGGTCCCTAGAAGAGCAACCAACAACCCCGAAATAAAGGTTGTACCAGTGGTTGAAAACCTGTAAGAAAAGAACTGTCGCCTAAGGAAGGTCCGGGGTCGAAACTTGTGGAGCTTTTCACCGCGACTCGTTCGCCCGTTGCCAGCTCCTGGGGTAAAGGATTGCTGCATGATTTCGCGCTAAAGAGAGTGTGCAAAAATTCGGGCACTGTAGAATCTTTAAAACTTAAGTGGAGAACGATCAAGAATTTCAGGGCGGGACTGGTGGGAGCGATCTGAGGCGCCGAAATTGGCCTTGTCCTCGGATGCGTTGCACGATATTTAATAACACTGACAGGAATCGTGTCGCGACTACGATGTTTGAATTTAAAGCAGAGCGTTTCGCACTTTTCTCTGAAAGTTTTTGCTACTGGATTTCCCGGCGAATTTTTCGTGATTTTTGCGCTTTTTTCATGGACTTCGTGGAAAATTTGGTTGCTGTTTGATATCATACTCTATCGCTTCGATATATTCTCATTCCAGTTTCCTGGCGCTGCCTCGTTTAATCTCTTCAAATGTGTGGTGATTCTGTGTTAATTACTGGATAATTTGGTTGAATGTATGCTGAGTCTGATGTGCTTGTATTTTTAACAGAATAAACGAACATCGCGCAAAATTCGCAGGTTTCTGATGACCTTAATAGCACGGCCGTCTTTGGATTGCACTCAAACGTGCTATCAGTTGCTTTCTTAGTAGAAATCAGTCATATCCTTAGCTGAAACGTCTTCTGATGAGAAGACGTCTCCTGGCTGTCTTATGAATCTCCTCTGCGGTTCTTGACTGTACACTTTAAGAACACTCAAATTGCGGTCAGGTGAAAAATTTCCCTTAGACTATTTTACGTTACTGGTGTTTGTTGGTTTTCTTGACCGTAATTATCGGACACGAAATTACAACACCCTTGCACAGTCTTACGAGTGTATCGGTAACTGATAGACGGCAGCTTCAAACAGTAAACGCATTACGGAAATCATGAAATGTTGAAAATTAAAGAAGATTTATTCGGTATATTAACCTTTCCCGTTTTGTTTGTGGTCGCTTTGCTCCTTGCGTTCTGTACTGTAGTAGACAAGTGTGTATGCGCTCGGATTTCCTCCACTAACAGTTCAAAACGTCCTTCCTAAAGAGCATTCAAAACGTAGTCCCATCAAGCCTCAAACTAAAAGAACGCCTTGGAGTTAGGAAACAAACTGTATATTTCCAACAATGTTAGAAAATATGATAAGCGGTTAGTTCTAGCCTAACCTGGGACTAACGGCAGCAACCAAAAGAAGGAAGAAGATAAGCGCAAGGTGGGCCATAGCCCTCTCTGTGACACTCAAAANGGAGTAAAACAATTTTAGCGGGGCTTTTTGAAGTGCAATATTTGAACGCATGGAGGATGAGTGGCGGTCTGTACCAGTCATGGAAACCACTCCTTCAGGCGCCTTTAGTCTCACAGATGGTTGGCTGTCCAAGAAGGTGTACGCAGCCGCCTATGATGTGGGTGCGGTGCGTGGGTTGATCTCTTCGGAGCACTGGTCTGTTCTTGAGAGCATGGATGAGCACCACTGCTTTCACTTGAAGTTTGCACTCAGCCCTGATGCGTAACCTTGGTCTGGTAAGCTGGGAACGCTCCTGCCGCCTTCACAGTGAGCGACCCACCGGGACGGCTTTCGAGTTAGCGTGATTCCTCTCAATTTCAACCGTTTTGTCCAGCACTTTGCCAGTGCTAATCTTCACGAGGAGCGCCAGGGGATGTGCAGGCGAATTCTTGGTAGCTCTGGAGGGAATTTTCCTAGCAGGAATAAGATTTTTCAATTCTGGAGGAAAAGAAGTGTCTAACACTGCTCTGGCTTCTCCACCTGTGAAAGGTGTCGTCAGAAACCCTATCCATGAAGCGAGACTTCTCTCCCGGAGTAACATACCTCCCAGGTTTGCGGCGGCTTCCTCTAATTGAGCTGTGGATAGTGCTACTGCTTTGCGACCAACCGCTACACCTGGAATGATGAGCCTAACTCTGACTTCGTGTCAAGGAAAGTCTCGTGTTTCAGCCAGAGCTGTTTCCATCGTGGCCATTTGCAGTGAAATTGACGTTTCCAGTTGCCTTGCAGCTACACTCAGATGCGTTTTATATTTCTTCACTGGGGGTGGCGGGCGGTAGGAAGGGTACGGGTCCTAACGTGGTGCAGCTTCCTAGAAAGTGAGAGCTCACATGAAACAATAGCCCTCAGGAAGAATTGAACAGTGTGTACTGCTTTTAATCCCGGACGGCCAGTGGTTGTTGAAGGAACTCTCAATCTTCTCGCAACGTCTGTCGATACGCTGGATCCATGACAGTCGCGTCCGTGATTAACGAGTCCCTATAAACTCTGAGCCCGTCGAGCAACCAATTCGGATCCAAAAAGGAAGACGGTCGTATTGGCGAGTTTCTTATTAATAAGGTGCTAATGTTCAAAAACAATATGGTAAACCAAATAGTGGAAGACAACAACAAACCTCGATATTGAATCCACCAAGTACACAACTTCCGAGACTAACGGTTTGCGTAAATATGACCGAATACAACAGTCACGTAATGGCGAGGCGGTCAGGCGAAAAGGAAACCATGGAATACATACAAATGTCCGGCAAAGGAAAGTAAGAGAGAAAAACTACACGGAAACAAGTTTTACAGGTAAACAGTATCAAGATTTAATAATACATCAAGATCCGCATTCATGGGAGAAATGATTTGTCACGCGCGCAATTTGTGCGGCAGTGTCAGATCGTAAGAAAGGCTCGTAATTGGTATAAAGAATTCCAACGTAAGGAGACGAATCGATAAGAGGGGAATAAATTGAACAGGGAACGTTGCCACCAACATTCTATTAACACATAACAATCATCAAACACTCACGCAACCAGCTACTTCAACACTGCTGCTCCTCGGGATCACTACGCATAGAGTGGTACCAATGTAGGCACGTCCGGAATTGTAGGGCGTTCTGAACAGCTATGTGGCAGCTGCATCGGTCAAAAACACTCGATTCATTCGATTCAACAATATTGCTCAAATTCGCGCGTACCACTGGATTATAGTTTATAAACAAAACGGCGAATCACAACGCCATAGAATGCCACAAAATTTAGGGGCAACTCGAGAGGAGAAAAAATAGTTAAGATAAAGAAATATCTGATAACTGGCGAGATGATCACGGCGAACGATGACAGAAAGTGTGTGGATTTTTCTACTCAGAGCACCGAAAATTGGTTGTAACAGGACCATAATGACAACATAAAAATTTTAAGCAAAATTAGAACAACTGGAGTTCGTGAGCACAATTAGTGTCACGGTTTTTTACGGCAAGGAACAATTATCAGTGCGTCATATGTAAGGTTTTTGAACTCGAATGATGATCAAAGGAAAAAAAGGTTAGTGGATGGATGATGTCGTTTGGTTGTTTAAGTCGATAATTTTGTGGTAAGGGTCGTAAAGGCGGTAATATGACCTGAGGGTCACTCCACATTTCATAAGGTTGCGGTTTAGTTTCAGTGGCACGAGGTTGCAGGTTCCAGTCACCCGGATACAGTCAGTTTTTTCCTTTTTCGTTGTCCAACGACCTCCTGTTGGTCTGAAACGTGAAGCGCCTATGACTTGTGGTTCGATTTTGCAGTTTATTTTAATATAATCTGCAAAATCGAACTGCGTAGGATTATTGCACATGGTGTTCTGTGGTCCTTAGGGAGTGTATAGGCTAACATCACGTGGTTCGTAAACAGAGTTTTCATGGGTGTCAGTAATGCGTGTTGTTTAAGATGGTTGGATCCAACCATCTCAAACAACACGCATTACTACTTTACAGGTTGCTGTATGCAAAGGTCCATAAGTTGTTCTATGGGAACGCCAAATGTAGGCAGGATTACCGAGAAAACATTACGCAGTTTCATGAAAACTTGAGCTCACAGGAATGTACTCAGGTACAGCCCAGAGTTTGGCAGTAAACTTCAAATTGTTGTAGGTCATACACAATCAGTTAACACCCATATGCCTCATGTACTTTACGAGACCCATATGCCCCGACCATGTAGCTGAAGCTAACACCAAATCGAACTATGAACCATGAGCTTTGTTTCTATCCTCATCTGTGAATTTGCTTGAAAGCGTCGCCATCATTTTCGAATTTGATCGGCAAAAGAAATAAGGAAGTTCACCGAGTAGCGTCTCTGTCTTCTTGGTGTGGATTTTTAGTCTGGTTTCAGCTGTTTGTAATCAAGTTCGGAGACTGTGGGCCCAAAATGCTAGGATAAAGTCAGTCTGTCCCCTTTCCGATATTCAGCAACTTTCTGTTGGCCTGGAAGGCAGCCATTGGAAACAGGGTCTAGCACCGCTCTTGCGAAAGCGGTAGTCTCCATGTGGGTTACAGAGAGTGCTAGGAACACAGCAAACTACTAATTCAAAGAAAGAGAGTAAAGTACTAATCCTGCAGTTGCTCAGGTAGGTGGGAATCCGATAATACTTTCAAACGGTCCCTAGAAGAGCAACCAACAACCCCGAAATAAAGGTTGTACCAGTGGTTGAAAACCTGTAAGAAAAGAACTGTCGCCTAAGGAAGGTCTGGGGTCGAAACTTGTGGAGCTTTTCACCGCGACTCGTTCGCCCGTTGCCAGCTCCTGGGGTAAAGGATTGCTGCATGATTTCGCGCTAAAGAGAGTGTGCAAAAATTCGGGCACTGTAGAATCTTTAAAACTTAAGTGGAGAACGATCAAGAATTTCAGGGCGGGACTGGTGGGAGCGATCTGAGGCGCCGAAATTGGCCTTGTCCTCGGATGCGTTGCACGATATTTAATAACACTGACAGGAATCGTGTCGCGACTACGATGTTTGAATTTAAAGCAGAGCGTTTCGCACTTTTCTCTGAAAGTTTTTGCTACTGGATTTCCCGGCGAATTTTTCGTGATTTTTGCGCTTTTTTCATGGACTTCGTGGAAAATTTGGTTGCTGTTTGATATCATACTCTATCGCTTCGATATATTCTCATTCCAGTTTCCTGGCGCTGCCTCGTTTAATCTCTTCAAATGTGTGGTGATTCTGTGTTAATTACTGGATAATTTGGTTGAATGTATGCTGAGTCTGATGTGCTTGTATTTTTAACAGAATAAACGAACATCGCGCAAAATTCGCAGGTTTCTGATGACCTTAATAGCACGGCCGTCTTTGGATTGCACTCAAACGTGCTATCAGTTGCTTTCTTAGTAGAAATCAGTCATATCCTCAGCTGAAACGTCTTCTGATGAGAAGACGTCTCCTGGCTGTCTTATGAATCTCCTCTGCGGTTCTTGACTGTACACTTTAAGAACACTCAAATTGCGGTCAGGTGAAAAATTTCCCTTAGACTATTTTACGTTACTGGTGTTTGTTGGTTTTCTTGACCGTAATTATCGGACACGAAATTACAACACCCTTGCACAGTCTTACGAGTGTATCGGTAACTGATAGACGGCAGCTTCAAACAGTAAACGCATTACGGAAATCATGAAATGTTGAAAATTAAAGAAGATTTATTCGGTATATTAACCTTTCCCGTTTTGTTTGTGGTCGCTTTGCTCCTTGCGTTCTGTACTGTAGTAGACAAGTGTGTATGCGCTCGGATTTCCTCCACTAACAGTTCAAAACGTCCTTCCTAAAGAGCATTCAAAACGTAGTCCCATCAAGCCTCAAACTAAAAGAACGCCTTGGAGTTAGGAAACAAACTGTATATTTCCAACAATGTTAGAAAATATGATAAGCGGTTAGTTCTAGCCTAACCTGGGACTAACGGCAGCAACCAAAAGAAGGAAGAAGATAAGCGCAAGGTGGGCCATAGCCCTCTCTGTGACACTCAAAACGCGCCAGGCAAGAAGTGCATTTAATCTTTGAGTTCGTTGAACGACATTCGGAAATGTCCAGGTTAAACAACCACACGTTCAGTGGTAACTACAGTATCTATCAGTGAATTTCTTCACTAAGGGTCGCCTGCAATAATCCGACGCAATTGTGTCTTCATAACGGATTCTATAACGTTCTGTAGTCACTCACTCAATTTGCAACCTACCAGCGATTGCGCACGCGAAAGGTGTTGTTGCCAGCCGTATAGTGAGTAAACGGAACACAGGGAAATTGGTTGATTTTTTTCAGCTGATAATGAGACAGTTTCCGGTGGATTTGAACTAGAACGGAATTATCTCAGTTATTAGTGGGAATATAACAATATGCTACTTCAGCAGAAGCCGGGGGAATATAACACCCATCAAGCTCATCAGGCGCCTATTAGTCAACGTGTTGGAACTGATCCAACAAAATAAAACCATGTCAGTTATCACTATCGACAATCGATCGACAGTGAAAAGCCAAGTCTCAGCGCGTTGACTTCGTATATTATTACCGACCCTAGAAAATAGAGAGTACAGAGAGACACGTCAAGCTAGCGAGGCACGGAGCGAGTTGTGATTTTAGCCCTGGGCCGGATGTTACAGAATGGGTAGCTTGACTAAAACAAAAGTAGGTAAAAGCCAAACTCATAGAAAATGTACACATGAATGCGACTACCAAAATATCATTTATTATAGTCGCTACAAACGCTAAGTGAACGACCACCAGAAAGTAAAGTGAACTTGTAGAAATTTCTTTCTAATAACACAAGTTTTTCAACTCAAGTTAAAACTGGAACAAACTATAAAAGTAGTCACACAATCGCTCACGATCCACCGCTTCAATCTTAGTTTCGTTGGTTTAACGAAAACCAGCCGTCTTTAAATCGTAATGGTGTACGTCTCGAAATCACACATTTTAAATGGCCGGTTGTCTCGAAGCTGCGTTCATAAACTCATGGATATATAACGTAACTGGACTAAAATAAACCAACGGTAAATACATTTCAGGTAGGTTATTCAGAGAGGACTCCTTTTACTCATTATTTATCTGGTAGGCAGTTAAGACGATATCAATTTAATAGTGATATTCGTGTGTCTTGTTTAAGACACTCATAAGCCATCTAAAAAACGATTGACAGTCTTAGCGTTAGTTGCGATAATCAATCAGTGGGATGCTTTAATATATCTAAACGGTGTATACAGTTTGGTCAGCAATTTATGAACGGACAGATATAAGAGACAGGTAAAAGCAGAAGCAACCTATTCAAGGTAGTACGGGGAAAGGCTTAGGCCTAGAGCTTCAGTAAACTAAATGCAGATACGCCAGAATGATATAATGCGTTTTACCGTTCTAAAAAGGTCTCGAGTGTATAGTGGGGAAACATCTGTCCATCACATTGCTGGCTGTTCCTGGGTCTAGCTGCTTGCGAAACTCTTTCTCAGCCACAAAATCTTCTGGGACTGTAGCAAACGCACGTTCTTTTGAAGGCTCACAAAAAAACAACCGATTGATCTCACTCCCTAAGCAAAAAGAAACAGCTGCTGAGAAAACCGATTCACACATCTCCCGTGACACCAATGATGGCAACGTTATGGTCTACTGCATGGATGTTTGAACCTCAACCTGCAGCTTGTTCATGCTTCGGGGTTCCGATTTTCCGTCACGCTTTCTCTGGACAGGACATTTCTAGATCAAAACAAATGTCCACGTTTGCGTTGGTGGTCATTGAGACCAACTGTTTTCAGTACTCCTTCCCAATGCTCTATGGGATTGTGGTTGATGTTAATATTGCGTCCTGCGCTAAACTTTTCATTCGTAAAAATAAAAACTAAAAGAATCCCTCCTTCACCCACGTGTTCTCCTTACGCTGACAAACATTTCGGGACTTCGTTTTACGTGACTTAGGCGCGAAGTATTTAGATGCGAGTATGATGGGTGAAAGGCGTAAAACAGCCGAATTTTGATATTTATAGCCTTAGCTGTCAAATACAAAACGAGATATAAGTGGTGAACTTCACAAAATATATTCACCAGTACTCAGGATCACTGTCACAATATTTCAGATCACTACCGTGTGTGAGGCACTGCTGTTGTAGAGTTACGTGTAGCTCGCTGGCACGAGGTTGAAGCCGAACCGATGCTCGTACTGCAATGAAACTGAAACCTTTGAGAAAAATACCTACAGTGTCTTCGAGCTACTACGCTAACCGTTAGAAAAATATACCAGTGTGCACAAATTTCCTATTAGGTTGCAAGGCCACTTCAGTCAACACTCCTGAGGAAGGCCACCCGAGGTGGTTGAAACGTAGAGTATTACAACTTGCTCGAAACGTTGTGTTATTCCCAATCTGTTTATCAATGCCACTTCAGTCATTTTAAAAAATATGTGGAAATAGCATGGAGACGTCGCTCAGCAAAAGTGAAGTGTTGCTGGCTGTTTTGAAACGGGCAGTACTCCGCATATTCACCAATTCATAATGTGTAGACGCAATCAAAAGCACGCACGTGCTATAATTGAATATAAGTTTATGAACTCAGAATGGATTAATATCGTTCAGAAAACCATTTCAAGATACAAATTCTATTGATTGATCGCATTTATTAGTGCTGGCCTAGTGCGTACTTGAGGTAAATCAGTGTTCCTCCTGCACACACAGAAAGAAGAAAATTAAAAACAAAATATAATTGGTTAATTCAATGAAGGTATATCATAGGGAAATTTCTACTTGTTTTACGAACCAAAAATGTGGGACTGTTATGTTATTTTTATTAGATGATTGGGTTGTTTCCATGCAATAACATGAGAGAAACGCTGATGCAAGTTAGATAGATTTATGCCTGTTGTTAGATAAGATTCTTTTCGCGGTATCACGCGAGCAAAAGGTTTTTCGGAATAGAATCATGAAGTGACTGGAGTAGCACCGTTATCACCTTAGTGGTTCACGGAGCGCTCTGCATGATGGGTATTATGAAAATCGGTCCGTGCATATGTACGTTGACTAACCAATCTTCCAACCATCGGAAATACCGAGCCACAAAATATGGTAGTCGCTTCAACCATAGTATAATCCTGAGATGAGAAGGCGAACTTTCTTTCCACAGCCAATAAAGCGTTTCAGACGCTCAACCGTCACAACAAGAGTGAACCTTGATGCGGTGTGACGGCTTGCACCTTGGGTTAGACTGGACGGTGTGTTGACTACTACAGATTTACTCATACTGGGCAAGCCAATGAATAGAGGTCTGACAGACCATAATCTCCTGGTCCTCCATGTTGGGGGTTAGAAGGAGGTTGGCATCTTTTTCCGAAAAATCTACCAGTTCTGGTACACTGCCACTCGTTAGCCGCCGTGCGGTACAAGCTTTCGAGCCAAAGGCTTTGGTTGAGAACCCTAATAATTCTGATTTCAAAGTCTGGGTGTCATGGCAGTACCTCAGCCTCCATACAACTATGAATAAACACAACACCAGTAATTTCATACTGCATCGGCCACCTCGCAGTATAGACCGCGTCGCCCTATCTTCTGCATACAGCAGACTGGATAGGCAAAAGCATGCCGCTGTTGATCACTCCCCCACTGTCCCATCAAACTTAGCTCTCAGGCCCCTCTCAATCCCCACTTCTGATAATTACTCTTCAGGTCCCACATTAGATATAGATAATGATAGTGGCACTGTGACGGTAAGTCCCACCTCTTACAATTAAGCCCCAGATCCCCTTCGTCCCTTGCTTAGGCCTAGAATACGAGTTAACATGGATGCCTTCAACGTTCGGACGTCAAAACAGATATGTCGGTAGACCGCTCTCGCGTAAACGCTAGACTCGCTAAATATCGGTATCTGCAGTCTCTCGGAAACCAGAATCTAGGACAGTAGTCAACGTGCGGAACCACCAGTACCCTCATGGTTTACCTGGTACTGGTTACACACTTCGGATGACTCTACAGCCACTTTTACGAATCAGGCTGGAGCAGAGCTAGTCTTCAGTACGGCGGCCGCTACCGCATTATTGGATTGTATTCCTGTTAACGGTAGACGTTGTGTCGTCCATCTGGCAGGTTTCATCAAGGTCAGCTCTAGACTCAAGACTTGCAGAAATCTTTTCATTGTGTCTGCTTCTCTCCTACTGGGTTTGGTGGCACCGGCATCAAGGACGCGTTTTACTAGGATCTGGCCGCTCTGATATAGTCCTTCTGGCCTGAAGTATGAATGCTCTGGTCGGCCACCTTAATGAGGCCGAATCTCTTCTCTTCTTCTAGGTTTGAGATAGCGTCAAATCGATGAGAATGGCGGGCGATGTTTGCAGCTGTGCGCTGAGCACAATCTATTTTTAGCCAGCACTAGTGTGGTAGATTGTCAAACCGGAGAGGCGGGTGCTCCAACTATCGGCGGAATACATCGACGGTGCTGCAAGTTACGTCTAAAAGCCTACAGCGAGCGGATCTGGGACAGCAGGGGCGACCGGATGAGCCGTTGCTCAACTGTATCGGACCAACGTGTGAGGCGTGGCAGGCAAAATGGGATGAGTGACCAGATTGGGGGCACGATTATTCTAACATCCGGAGGAATATCTCGACGTGGTTGTAGAATACGTCAAGAGGACACAGTGGATGGGTCGCGGGCGGCACGAGCGACCGGACGAGCCATCGCCCAACGACATCGGCCGGTGAAAAACACCCTGACAGGAGGCGTTGGACACACACAAACCGGGTCGAAGTGCGTACGACATGTGGGCGGACATCGGGGGTATTGCGTTCGGGAATGGTGACTCATAGACGTGAGCGCGCGAGTAGAGATTGTGCTATATTAGACGCCTTTCTCGGTAAGCTAGTTTTGGGTATCGTGCACGCCATTGCAATACTTGGCGCTCGTCTTCTTCGAATTAAGCCTGGCCCCAGATAGACCACATAGCCATTAGTTTTGGATGCCGAGGTTCCATTCAAGACTGTGGTTTTTATTGGAGCATGTACTTGGATTCAGATCATCCGTTAATACATTGTTGTTTTGTTGGTACGTTTTGTGGGCAACGACTCCACCGACAGCAGCGATTAGCTTTTGCGAGACTGGCTGTATAGTTGATGAACCATTATTACCAACCTAGTTTAGAAAGCGGGTAAGTGCCAGGCTATAAAATCCCTATGCTCGCCAGAAGAAGATATCCGTAGTGGTTGACCCGGCTGTCAGGATGGGCACTATTTTTTAATATGCTGAGTAAGCGGCATCAGCAAGTTTTTGGCACAGTTGTTCGGGATGTAGTATTAAATCTTTAAAGAGGTTACCATTAAGAGCAGGTCAACGGGGTGCAAGGGGAACTACTGGTAGGGCGTGAACAATTCGATATCCGTATGTTGTGTAGCGGACATGGTTGTTAAAGCGACGACATTTTGTTTTGCATGTACTAACACTCATGGCAGAGAGTCCGCTGCAGCGTTGTCGTCGTCAGAAGTTTGTCACACGTCTGTGGAGGACCGTAATTCATAGTCCTAATGGCGCACAGCGCTTGTTGAATGTAAGTTAAAACATTTTTTGCGTATTTGAATGATTTCTGGAAGATTAAGTTGCCGACAGGTAACCTCTGGAAGCGTATCTAAGGTGCTACTTCTGAGCTGTCCAGTCCATAAGGTAGGACGGGGAGTCAGAATCTCCGGTTATGGGAAAACCACAGATGTAACTAATATTCTTAGCCATAAATCTGCTCACCCTAACCAAGTTTGTGGTAGCATTGCATGCTCAATGTTCCGTACAGCACCGCATCTATGCGCGGGTACAAGTAGCCAAAAGATAGCGCAGGAAGAAGCATTGGTTACAAAAAATAACAATGATATGGTCTGAAGCAACTTCACTGTCAGAAGTGAAGTGCCACCAATAAACCTAGTTATCGACTGTTCACAAGTTGCTCTGAAATTATGAATCCTCAATCGGCCTCAAGCACATTCTAACAGAAAATTCAAATCACTTGGGTTTACCTAAATCCATAGTTAAATATTTAAAAGAAACACGCACTGAGTAGTGAGTGATTTCTTTCAACTTTTCAAACTTACACTGGGATCCGTTGTCAAATAAGTGTGTCAGAATAAGGTTGTTCTGCCACTCACCGTGAACGTATGAAACCGGTAGTACTACGATAGCGTCACAGCGTTGTCATTATTGACTGAAAGTAAGTGTTTTAAACTTCAAACATTCAGTAACTTCATACTATTACTGCCACATTTTAAAAAATGCCAAACCCGAGCCACTTCAAAAGTCCTGAATTCTATGTGCTTTTTCAATATGTATATAAAAATGGGGGTGGCGTTGTATAAAATCAGCGGCTTTCCAACGTTTCTCATCTTCCAGCATTCATTTCTACAAGCTACACCACGTGGGTGGGTTCGACGCCTAGACATTTCCAGAGTATTCAGCGTATCAAGATATAAACGTCACTAATTTCACCTTGCACGCGTTGCGCTTTTTTAAAAATGAATGCAGAAACTCAAGGATTAAAGTGGGAGATACAGATGAAAAAAACAAATATGCTTCATTGTTTACCAAAACACGACAATGATAATGTGGAATCAGACCCGCGTCAATCACACTTATCTCAGTACTCCGAGAGTGAATCAGTAAGTGTACAATAACCTGAAAATTGGTTTCTATCGGTATCTTTCATCAACTGTGTTTCATATTTAGAAACTTAACTAATTTTTACATAACAAAACTTAGTTATTTAATGCTTCTATACTCACTTCAGACTTGGCGGAGGAAGCTTTGGGAGGCTTCTTTCATAAAATTTAATAACTACTCAACAAAACACCACGAAAACCGTTAACATTAATTATAACGACAATGTCTCGTTTATTCTCGTTTTCTTCGCTAACCTGTCATACTTTCGTACGAAAAATATTTCAAAATGTCGGATATTAACGTTTCATCCCGTCGGTCAATAGTAGACCTCAGCTTATTTTGAGATCAACATGAAAAATGCGGAAGCCGTCAGATCAGTGAGTGCGATGATCAAGTGAAATTGATAAGCTATGATATTGGTCGATCACAAACTGTCTTTATAACAAAACCGCATTTCTTCCCGTCGTTTGTTTACTGGCCTCATTCTGTTCTACCCGAAACTCTGGATTGTACAACATCATCGATTCTATACAACTTTTATTCTTCGCTGGGTACTCCGTGTCGTCTGTGTTGCCCTACTGGCTTCGTGCTAACAAGCGTATGCCTCAGCAAATCCGATAAAGTTGCATCACAGTAAACCGAACTGGATGCAGTTAATATTCAAGGAAATATCCTTCAGGGATTCAGTTATCCAGATTAAATAATTTTGTCTAAGGAACTATTCTTTCATATAGGAATGGATTTCAACATTCATCAAGAAATCAAAAACAAACTCTTTATTCTACGACGAATTCTTGAAGACTAATAACATATTCTTCATGCTGTTGCAGTTTAGCTGGGTTTCAACTGATGCACCAGTCACATTCTGAAAAGAAAGAAGTTCGATTACCGTAAAGCCTTTTGTGAGGACTGCTAAAACGTTCCACTTCCTAGAATTGCCATCGGATGGTGACCTGTGAATTTGCTTGGCTTTTATTTCCACCAAAATAAGGTTTCCTGTAACAATCAAACCACATTTTTCGGATTGTTGGATGTCTCAAATAACTGTCTCGTGGTTGGAAACGTTTGGCTCATTATTGCAACCGTGAGCTCGACCAGAAGGTACAGTGGCTCGGGCCGCCGCTCACCTCAAGAGTGACGTGGAATATCCTAGACGGAAATGTTATTAAGAATGTCGAAAATTGATAAAAGCAGACTAAGCTGAAGTACAGGAAATGATACAGATGCGGGTTTATCATTGGCCGCGGCACATTGCCATCTCGAATAGCGTTTTTAATTAGCGATCTGAGTAATCACGAGCACCCCAGCCAGGCAGGCGACGCCCACTCGCTTTGCTCGGTGGAGCAGTTAGGGTCTTCATATTTCGTTAGTAGGTTGTTGCTTGACCATCATACGGTTTTGCCCAACTGTTGGTGGTTTCAGTATATAATGCCCGGTGGGGTAAACGCCCAGGTGACTTACGGAGTACGTGGTCCAGCCATCGCAGGCTGCGCAATGTGAGTAGGTTATCAAATGATCGTGCATCCCGAGCGTGTCGGAATACGCACCGGCGGACGGTTGTGTTGCTCACGCGATCAGTCCACTTAATGTAGGTTAGTTGACAGAGACAATGGTGGCCAGGCGCAGCGAGTCGGTTGATATCTTCGTTGCTAACAGGCCACGTTTCTGAACCATAGAGAAAAACGGAACGCGCACCTCTTTTCGACGCCGCAGATGATGCAGGTTGGCAAAGGCATTTAATGCCTCTTCTACCCTGGCTGATATCTCATCAGCAATGTTACAGGCTGACGAGATAACGCCGCCCAAGAGTGTGAAGCTGCACAAGATCTCGGGCGTAATACCCGAAATGGAGAAGTGAAAATTTCCCAGTCTCAAAGCAGCACTTTGTCCTGTGAAGTTGCGAAGCGCATTCCATATAAACCAGTCCGGTCAGTGATCTTGCTTACCATGATCTGCATGTCTTTAGCCGAGGGGCTAAGCAATACAGTGCTGTCCACATACTCAGGATCAATCAACCTAGTGCCAAGAAGAAGCTCACCACCAAGTTCACTAGACTCCCGAATCACACTTTACAGAATGTTGCCCATGACAAAATTGAACGAGAATGGGGAAATTGGACACCTTTGATGGACACCATCAGAAGTGATGAACACCCGAGACAGTTGTCCATAAACTCTCACCATGCTTGCAAAGTAAGCATACAGTGATCTCAACAGATTCGTCTATTTGCCTGGCACTCCTTTGCTAAGGAAACCGTTAGAGAGAACGTTATCAGCAACTGAATTTGAAGCAACCTTAAGATCTAGAAAGACCACGGCCGCGGGCCGCCCATATGAGTGCCGATGCTCCAAGAACTGTCGCAGGACAAAATGTGACCAACGCACCATAGACTGGATCGGAATCTTGCCTGTTCTTCGCGTGCTTGAATTTCAGTGGTTCTAATGATCCGAATTAAAATGAGACCAGTGAATAGGCTGGACGAAACAGTCGTTGGGCTAATGCCTCCGTGGTTGTCATACAGACCTCGGGCTACCTTTTTGAAGACGGGAATTGCTGTTGATAGACACCAATCACGAGGTACTTTTTCAGTTTCCCAAATCGTCTGGAGGAATTTCGTCAGTCCTGATACAAACCTTTTACCGCCATTCTTAAAAAAGAGGAGAGATGAAGTCTGGTCCACGAGCCTTGTTGTGATTCAATAAGCTAAGTTATAGGGCCACTTCCACTTCCTAATGAGGACTGTTTGAAACGTGTTAACTGACCATCCGGATCCTTTCGTCTACATAATCTAGTCTGAGCCAGCTGCATTGTTTTCCACAAAGCTCATCCCACCTGTCACGTCAAGTTGATTGACTGGTGATAAGTGAACCATCTTTTTTTGCGTATGGTCTCACACCGACTCGACGGCTAATACAATCACGAACCGGGGGAATAAGCTTTCTCAGATGTAAAGACTTTTTCCACCTCTTTTGATTGTTTGACCAAGTAGTACTCACGGTTTCTGCACAAGCCTTCAGTCGGTTTGCATATAAGTTCCCGACGATTGTCGTCATATTCATAACTCGGTGGAATCGAACGATGTTTGTTCAAGGGGTTTATCGACGTGACAGAAATCTAGTTCTGTCGTAGCTTAACAGCTCTTTCGGAACACCTTTTCACAGCATGCTTTCATAGGTGCTGCAATTTGTTTCCAGTTTTCGTTAGGATTCCTCGTCTGACTCGAACTGAGCAACTTGTTAACCAACGTTTCCTGGTAAGCGTTCTTCACGTTCTCCTCGTTCGAATGCCAGTTAAGTATCTTGCAGTTACAGGCGTATGTCCCCTGGGCACATTCCAAAACAAGACGGACATGCACAGCAGCATGGTCTGAGTCCAAGTGGTTGCTGCAAAAAAATACGGTAGTCTTTAACAGAGTGGCGCCACCTTTAACTGACTGTTATGTGATCGAGCTGTGCCCACAGCTTAGAAGTACACGGGGGTTTTCATATAACACAGCGCCTCTTGTGTTAGAACATGGTGCTCGGAATACCGAGACCGTAGAATGCGCACAGCTCCCGCCATTGTCACTGTGTTGTGCCCGGAACCCAAACACATCCCACAGCCACTTTTATTCCAGAGAAAGAAATCCAATTTGATCATTCAAATCGCCGTCTAGAATGATGTCTGAGTGTTCAGGCTGCTTCAGAAGGCCAACGAGGGCATACTAAAACTCATTCTTGGTAGCATCCGGAAAACTGTCCCTTGGAGCATACGGCGATATAATGAAAACACAATGCTTTTCTGATTTACATCGATGGACTTTAACCGATGTGTTGAGTTTGACAGAGCACTAGCGGCTGTTCAATGGGATCCACTCGAACAAACATCGCTCTGCCCTAGAACCTAGTGCGATTCCCACTTCGGCTTGATCATGAGGTTCTGATTTGGCATCACCAGAGACCCTGAGAGAGAATGAGTTGGCTCTACAGCTATCTAGATGTGAGCTCAAGTGGATAACGACGCTAGAATCACAGACTTGTGTCTCCGACAGGCAGAAAAAATCAAGCTCTAGACGTGAGGAAGTAATAGCCAGAGCAGGTTGCTGACAGACTTTTCAGATAGTGCGGACATTGATGGCGCCAATGGCTGGTAGGTGTTTTAGACTTGGAAAATAATTATCGCCTGGAAACACGTGTAAGACGTAGGACTTGGATGGTGAAATAGCAGGAGAAAGCCATGATGGGTGAATAATATCATTATCAGGAGACCGGTGACTTATAATACATCCCGGTCGTTTACGCAATGAAATGAGGTTGGCTTGAGAAACCTCACTCCGAGTCTTTGACTCAAAACTCTGATCTGGAAGAAATCAGAACAGGATTTTCTTGAGGGAGCCCATCTAGAGCCAATGAATGAAGAGTCTGATTTATTTGGCTGTGAAGGACCTGCCTAACACGAGGGCGCAATGAATAAGACACTGATGTCTGATTCTGAGCACTGCTGCTCACAGTAGATGTATTCGAAGCTACATCAGGCTTTTGAGGGCAACCAGATATTTTTGAACCGTAGTTGATAATATGCCGACGGTCACGCTCAGCCGTTGGGCGTTTAGAGTGCTGTTTTTCCCCGGGTGCCTTTTCTTACCCCCATTCTTCCTGATACGGAAGACAGCAGTGCCGCAATTATAGAAATAGTTCTGCCGTTTGCGCATAGGATCGTGCCTTGCTACCTAAACATTTCTACGCGATGAGCGGTGCTATGTACAATCCGTTCCGTCAAAAACAATTAAAGATTAATATTTCCTGATCCTAGTCACATGTATGGCAACGAAATCCATATCACAGAAAAGAAACTTAATTCACAATATTGGTAGTTCTCTACCCCAAAACATTATTTGTCTACCATTGTTATCCCATACCAATCGATTAAGTCGTGGCAGTTTGGTTGCTCTCTCAGAATTATGGTCATTAATCTGTAGTAAAGCTCAATCTGGATTTCCCAACCAGGAGGAAAATAGACCGGCGATAAGCTAACGTTGCTTACGCATTGATGCGTGTGGTTTTGTGATGGTAAAAGTCTTTGATAAAAAACCTGATCGTTTATGGTTTCACAAGCAGTCTAGGTGAATCAGTAGGCTCCAGAGTATGACCTGAATCCAAAGTGACTGAAGCCGGTTATTAGGAATAAGCTAAGGGGAAAATCGACCAGTTCTCTCACTGTAACTTACTCGGGACGGACACCTGAACCAGTTTGCCATAGCCAGTTTCACGAGAATCAACAATGCTGTCGTAGCCTGAGTTATGTCTAATGACACACAACATGGCTTCGTCACACCTATAGTAAACTTTTTGTCATATTTTTTAGCGCAAGGATTTGTAAACAGTTTTTATGAATGATAATCGGTAACCGTATTGTTAATTTTGCCATATTGTCTTTTAGAACGTTAACGAATACGAGGAGTATCATAAAATCCCACTGTCGATAAGAGGAACCGGACACAATTCACAACGTTCAGCCTACGTACTCGACGAAGCACAAGAGCTTCAGTCTTTGGAAAACGAAACGTTAAAATTAAGACGGGAGTATTTAAAAGCCCAGGTCGCCTTGCTGGAATCGCAGAAAGATAATTTGGATAAGTCGAACCTTATAAAAGGGTTAGTTTCGGAATCCACGTTGAATGAAATCAACCCGCATCAAAAATACGAATGTGATGATCGATACAAGAAATTAGTTGAGCAGTTACAGCAACAAGTAAGTTGTAAGCGATAGACTAAGGGTCGTTTACCAATGGTATTATGTGCCACAGTGTCGGTCGGAGTGACAATTAATTCTAAGAATTTAAACATATCATGCTTAAGTTAAATGTTTATGGTGCGCAGTGTAATTCTTGAAATCATGCACACTTTCAAATTCCGTTGCGTTGCGAGTGGTGAATTCAGTTGCGCATAATATGGAATATCATAAATCGAAATGAAATATGTCCCATTGATTAGACGTACTCAGGTATATTCTTCCTTAATATTTTTTTCAACACCAAAGAGGGGATGAAACACTGGTATTTATTGAAATGTGACCATCGGCCTTCTTGAGCTGAAAAACCTTTACTCCCCAAAAATTCTAATCTAATCTAATGTTAGTGAGCTTTGTGTAGATTAACTTTCAGATCATTGTAATCTCTTTATTGACTTATTTACAACTATCCTAGTGCATTTTTTAAAACATGTTTAAATTTACTTTTTTAAAATACTCTTACAAAAATTCGTCAAAATTGTTCCATTTTTTGCTAATTAAAGAACAGAACACCCCACTGGAAACAGTATGTTGCCATTAGAACACAAAAGGTGGTGGATGCAAATATTTCATAGCTTTTCCTAATACACCACCTGACTATCCATCCTTTTTAATTATTTGACGTAGAAAACCGATTCATGATAGGTTTATTACTAGTGAGTCAACACGAAATGCTTGTATCTGTTATTCCCTCTGTTATGAACGTCTTTTTCAAACTGTTCAGGTGTTCGAGTCAAGCATTTAAAGGGTGTATACCTGAGCTTCAGTTATTTTAATCGTTTGAATTAGTGAAGAAGTGTTTCATATGAATTCAACATCTTTGGTTGGGGGTATGCTTTGTGTGGTTGATGAGTTCCTCATTCTTTCAATTCTGTTTTGACTCAATATCGACATTAAGTTCAAGTTTGAAATCCGCATCATGAGGTTAAACGTACTGATACTGAGCATGGTACCAGAGGTGTATACAAGTGGCTTTCTATTTCCTATGTGGTCACCATCTGACAACCGCACAATAGAAAGGGGTTTTTGAAACATAGATTAGTAAGATAAGTCCGACAGAAATGGAGGAGGATGTCTCAACTCTAGTGGTGCTAAGAATACACTTTTATTCATGTTACTTAAGGAGAAGGAAGCCATTCAAGCGAATATAACGAATGACAGATTGCCAAGGTGACTTCATACCAAAGAAAACTGTTTTGTGCAGAAGACATCAGTTTCAGTTTTTCAATCTGCCACACCTCTCCAACAAACTAATTGCGGGGACAAAGTTTCCGTTGCATTTTCAAATGCATGCTTGTAAAAGCAATTCGTATTAAATACACAGTGCCTGCTTATGCCTATGCACTTCGGACCAGTCAGCGCATTAGAACGACAGTCTTTTGACGCGCCTAAACGAACAAACTCACGTCGTTATTTTTTTGTAGACATTTTAAGCCTCACCGCCATCGTAATCCAATGCAACGATCAGGTCACTGTAGAGAATTCGAAGGCTAAAATCATTTGCCTGCATGTCGGCGGTGAATCACGACGGAGACAATCTTTCACGGACTTCATCAGGCTCAAATAGAAACTGCCAATGACCGTGATATATGGGTACTTAGTTACTTTCTACTTGCTGGTATTGAGCTGGAGGACAATTCACCAGTAGTTTTCGTGCTCATGTGTTGCATTTCGACGCAGTTTGGAAGAAAAACCACTAGGTGTTTCTCGAATCTCGTCGAAGAGTATCAATTATTGTGATTTGAAACCCCATTTGACCGAGCGCATCAAAATCAAAGCGGCCGCATATTTCAATGATAAGTAAACTTGCATTGACTTGACAGATTTTTTCACAGAGCAGATGAAAATCAAGAATGTCACCTCGCCACACTTAGAAAATGGAAACCAGCAACTGTTGGTTCGATATCCTCTAGATTATAGGATCCAGCATTTTATGCAAACAGTTTTTACGAGCACAACAACCGATGTTATCAAACAATTCACTATGCAGTTTCGCTCATCTCAAACCCTACTTTAATTGTGCGCAATTTTAGACGGATTGATCTGCTAAAATTTACAACCGGCGCTTCATTAGAAGTTCTCTTTGTTTTCCAGTGTTGTTCCTGATTATACCAAAAACGTTGTGACAAATAATTACGGAATAAATATTAACGAGTATAATTACTGTTTCTAGAATCCTTCGTGGCTTTATAAGTTTAATTAGCTCGGTGTTGGTATGTTCGGCCAGCTGGGCATTTAGGTTGCAAACGTCTCATCACCATGCGAGGTGACATCATCAGTGCGTAAGTGTTTCGGCATATAGTTTTACGCTCAAAATCATCAACCGAAGCTACGAACACCACCACCACTGTTCCCAACTACTCAGCCCTTCATATCGGCAACATGAACTTGAGCAAGCATAACAAACAATCAGTTGGATCAGTGCTCAGAACTGGACAGCTTCGAATTAAACGAAAGCCGTTACCTCTGGAATGACGGACATCATGCTCCCGTTTGTCCACGTGTCTCAATCAGCATTGGTTTTAAATTGATTTACTTAATTTAATCCACCAGCAGTAAAGGCCATTTTTAGTGAGATACTAGCGAAATTCAACTCACTTCATTCTATTCGTGTATACGTTTTCTGTTTATCGGAATGTTAATCAGATGTTCCGAAGTTAAGCTATATCAGGTCTTACCAGATATGTCTAGAGCGTAGTTCTAGGAATGGCCCGAACGAGGCGAGATTACCTTTAGAGGTGTGTGCATCTTTGCGTCGCGTTTTCCACTTCAAAACCTCCTCCAAATACCGATCAAAAGCGACAATTTTTTTGCTAAAAATAAAAAAATAATTATTACTTGTGTATCAGAATATGCAGAACTAATTGGTTGGCACAATAATTTACCAAGTTCTTTGTGAGCGATTAACATAACCTTTGAGAGAACGGTTACTTCTATTGCTTCCAGCGGCTGAATTCTGGGCTCACGCTCGAAATCTGTAATAAACGTCTGATGAACACGACGGGAGATAGGGTTTTTCCGAAGTATTTTATCCGAAAAAAACAACTCAGGATTCTTAATTATTCGGAATTGAAGGGCCTGGCTAACAATCGATGTTTCATTTTGATCGTTGATACTTGACCTAGCCATATGCAAACATCATCGGATTATGAATTACGTTATAGGGTTTTGTGAAGTGTGTAGGTTAATGCGTCGGCGATCACCGTTAAATTTGGACACCCAGAGTGCTTTTTGATTGAGGGTACTTTTGAGAACCCAGTTCTTTCTTAATCAGCGTCCCACAATACGACAGCTGTAAAAACAGTCATGTCCGTACATATGTGACTGATTCATCGGCTAAGCTTCACTTCGTATTTAGCAGTCCATTTAACCTGTGACATTCGTTTAAGTCTTGCTGAATTAACTCTGCAAATATTCCGTGTAAAAGAAACGATCAACTTGTGAAATCTATGACAGGCACCACCTGCCAAACGAAACAATACCCATCGAGATAATCCTCTTGAAAAAGTGCTTCATATGCTAACCCATTCCAATTGATGACGAGTAACTAAACCACCAAGTGGATAATGCTGTATCGTAGACTTACCATCTAATCGCTTCTGACGATTTCGGATAAATCGTTCAACAAAGTTTGATTTGTGGTCTCAATAACGTTGATTTGGACGGTCGGGATGACAATGTTATCTACAAAGTTTGGGAAAATGTGAGAAGATGCGATTAAAATTGTTGGAGATTACACAATACCAGTGTGAAACTGCAATGAAAATGCACTCTCACTTTGAATGTGACTTAATAAGTAGAGAAACTATGGAGTAGAAGAGGCGTTCGAAAGAGAACAACTGCAAACCGTCTGGCAAATTGGCTACCAGTCAACTATATGTACTACCACGTCTGATGTCACCATCCTTTTCCGCCAAAAGGATGCGCCGGCATGAATCTGTGATTCTCCACTTGAGATGCCAATGTTGGTATTGTTGAGCTGAATGTCAGAATGAATACCATGAGCAGGGAACAAAAGTCAAACAGTTGTATACATACTAGAAGATTGCCAACTCAGCATAAGTTACATAGGACGCCAATCCAAGCATACCCTGCATCCGCTTGAAGCCAGATGTGTGTCGGATTTTCTCACTGGCTTTAATTCGTTACTCAGCAACACATGGGAGCTAATTCTGCAGTTTATCAAGGCACCACCAGAAAGAAGCATCTGCCCATCAACCTATACCCGAACTGACTGATCTGCTAAGTATACCTTGCACAGAAATGACCCTGTATGGAGTTACCACTAACGACAGAAGACACATATCGTGAGACGTTAACATTGTGCCGACTCTATTGAGTTACAGACGTAAAACATTGGAATATATAGGACATACGGATAGCAACAACAATTGCTTGGATCACCAAGTTAAGTTACTATAGACGAACTGCCGGAGCAAACAATGATTATCGAACCCAGTTGACCGGGGTATATACCTTTACACGTTTGGATGTAACAAATTCAAAAACCGCTGGGTTACCATTCTATTTCCGTTCTAGTCCCGTGACAACCAATTACCACAAATTATGGAACTCCGGCAGTTTTTGCATGTTGGTTCTGATCGGGAAAACCGGATTTTGTGCCATTTTAACACGTGAATTGACATGCATCTCTTGATTTCTACCTGTACATTTGAATAGAGTCACACTCCTTTGAAAAACACTCGTTTTCGTAGTGTAATATGACCATAACAATTCTCTGTGTTTATCAGACTACAGCTCTAAGGACCGAATGCGAGCGGGCTTTTAAATACAGATTGCAGTATGAAGCCTCCGAATCGGCTCGTTTTATTCTTGAGGAGAAGTTCAATTTGGCTCGTGCAGAATTTGAGGCTGACAAAGATTTTTACCAGAAACAGTTGGACAAGCTCGATAAGGTTGGTGTGCAAAGTTTGGCATTGCCAGTGTTAAAAAATCCACCAGTCCTAACAGTAGACGAGTATTGGAATTTTGCAGAATTTGTCAGTTAGCGCTTTCGCGTTTCACAGCATCGAAGTTGCCTTGCTTGTTCATACACGTGAACTGTTGTTAAACAACGAGATCCTCATAGGTTCCAAATTGAGTACTTGCACTTCAATAAAGCATTGTCTTTCTGAAACAGGTCCTGAAGGATTAGATAAGTGTGGTGAGGTTCCACAATGTTTGTCAGAACAGATTCCAATGCATCGTCACACGTACTAATGGTGGAATTATGCAGTCGCATAGTCAGACCCAACCCATAGATTGCAACACGGCAATAGGGTGAACCATCTTTTGCTGCACTGCCCCCACTGCTGTCAGGACATTGAATGAGTAAAAAGCAAACACACTGAAGGAAGCGCTGACTGCTCGTCGTGTAGATGACTTTGATCAAAATACCGTTGTGGGGTCGGTGGTGTGTCAGCAGCAAGTCTGGTGCGATGGCAAGACCAGGCTTCCTGTAGGTCGTTCTCGATGGAGAAGACACTTGAGATTTCAATATATGCAATCGAAGAAAGTCAACTTCCGTAGGTTCCCTCTTTTAAGTCAATAGTTCAGCTTGTTGATCATGTGCTGCAAGCGATATCAAACTAGTTGTGGGTGCAGTGTAAAGCTATGGATCGTAT
>QNGE01007035.1:9523-21872 GCA_008508345.1 Paragonimus westermani
GAAGGTTACAGAATTCGATTCCCAGAAAGACGAGTTAGCCTTAACGATTGTTAAAAACTGTTCTACTGATCAACACTTATCTCGAGGTTCTGACATCATGGATAGCGGGGGAGGTTCCTTTACCTCCCAATCGAATACTGGCCTCAAAACATCGGAACTTTTCGAGAATCCGCTTGTTAAGTGACAGCGAACTAAGGTTGAGATGCGCTGCTCTAATACAGACTAATATTAGCGGGGGGTGGGGGTGTATCAACAAGCACTTGTGGATGTTGGACCCCATCATCTTGACAAAAGTTGGTATGTCACATCACCTTGTGTTTAACCCCAGAAAAGCCTGGTAAACCTGGTGTGATATCTGCCTGCGCGACAAGATACCGTACAGCGTTTCTGAACAATAAGCTACTATAGCGAACGGACTTCACCTCTCTACCTTTAGATGTGTTGCTGGGGTTCAGAATCTCTTCGCTTGCTGCTGCTGCAAATATAGAGGAACTGTTCGTGTAGCCGAAGCAGACTGTGTCATCTTGAAGGTGCTTTGCTGGTCTGAAAGTGATTTCGCCAGTGTGTCCACGGAATAATGGATGGCATAACACCCAATGGGGGCCACCTCTTCCCCTTTCCTGCAAAATTTGTTTTAAGGAAAACAGCAGTAATACTCAGGCATATGAATGAGAAGAAGGTGCGTCAAGCCGTTCATACGCAATTCCACTTTGAGGACTATCCTCCTTGGTACACTCATTTTAGGCGATCAGCTTCGTCTAAAGCTTAACGCCATTGCTGTCTACAGGGGCATTTTGCGGAACTAACTTGTTCCGAATGGCCGCAATGTCCTTGATAGTGTTGATGATTCTCAGCGCGCTGCCAGTATAAAAGAAATGGGTAGCGACGGGTTGGCATGCAAACACATGTTGGGTATCGAGTGGGAGGTCGAAGTGGGCCAGTTTATTATGAGCACCAAACCTTCGAGGAAACCAACTATAGAGAAAGGTAGTTCTCCTGCCGCATTCAATCTGCATAACCCCCTTGGATTAACTGCTCCATGGCTATTTCCGAAAAAGGTGCTTCTGTAAGGGCTGCGGTGTAGGAAACTGGAATGGGACGAACCACTCAGTGCAGAAGTTGACTCAAGGTGGCACGGCCGGTTATGACATTTTACAGAAACCTGTTGAAATGCAAGCTTCCAAATGCATAAGACCCAACGCGTGTTTGGAAAGTGAGTTTGAGTTGCGCGTACTTTGCGACGCATCTGAAGTGGGATGTTGTGCAGTTACATATGTTCGCTTATGTGACGACAATGGGGAAAGTTTTGTGCACTGTTTTGCTGGAAAACTCGGGTGGCGTCTCTGAAACCAGTTTTCATTTCATGACCTGAGCTGACTGCAGCTTTGCCTACCGCTGGTTTGTTCCAAACGGCAAGCTAATGTTTAGGCGTTTGGTTTAAGGACCTGAACCTTTGGATAGTGTCTATGGTGGTGCTGTATTATATCAACAATATCGTTACTCGCTTCAGCGCGCTGATTACAGGTGAAATGTTGCGCGTCCCTAATTTCTCTGACCCACTTCAGTCGGGGTAATGTATGAGCATGTGGTGATCCCGCTGATGAAGTGGCACGGGGGATAAAACACGTGCAGTTTTTGTGACAGTGGTTGCGTGGTCCTGAGTTCCTGAGGCAACAGCCGGATTTGTTGGCCGGCGAAATTAGACCACCGGAGCTGTAAAAGGTATTGAGCTGAGAAAGGCTGCATCACGAGCGAATGTTATCAGCGAAGTTAATGGACTACTGTCAGTTTTGCCATAATTGGTCGGAATGGTGTAAACCACTGAAATCCATCGCTTAGTTGAGTCGGGTTGAATCTTATTGGCTTTTAATTTATCACAATCACCTGAAGGACACAATGAGGGTAGATCGTTTGACGCCTTTTAAGACATCATCAGCTAAAGTGGATGCTGTGCTGCTAGTATATTTAGAGCCCACCACCAATGAATTGCGAATTTTCGTTTAAAACCGCTTACCATTGTGATACTGCGCGTTTATTGTGGGCGTGGCCAAGACACGAGGGGTTCAAACGTATTGGATCATCATGTAAGTTTTCGTCACAAACGAAATTCAAACAAATTGGAGTATTTCTCACAATGAAGGCTATTGGAAAGCATCAGGATACTTCTATTGCACATATCATACTCTGTCTCGCTGCACACCAAAGCGTGTAAAACGCCCAACTGTCGTACTCTTATACTGAATACCACAACCTTTTCAGAGGCCAGAAACATGGGCGCCTCTGCCACTTTTGACCACGGCTGGGCGCAGACTCTGTCGAGTGTGACCGGGGCAAACAGGTCGTCGGGTTAGTCACACCAGTAACTTTCTGAGGCATTGTTGTCTGCCTGGATAGGTTCCCGATCCACAACATATCCAACGGGTTTACCAGTCAACTAGAATCGTCTATCGAGTGGCTGAAAATTTAGGCTATCTTGCCGCTACCTGCCCACTCTCTTGGCTATTCACTACTGTATTTACCGTCAGATCAGAGTGAATGCTTTAATGAACAGACTCCTTGCTCATGACTGTTTGGCTAATAAGACTCTAACTACACACGAACAAGTATACTCATACCTCTCTGAGATAATCCGATTTAAGTGACACATTTCACCCGCCAGTATGGATTATTACTCATTAATTGCCTGCTGATGGAATCACTGTGACTGCTAACTGTCTGGTCACGTTTGTCGCTCGTCTTCATGAGAAGTAAGAGACGTTCAATGACAGCCACCTTCGAAAAGTGTCTCGTTGTAACCGACGGTCTCCTCTGAATGGTTGGGAGTTATCCAGTTCGACTCTGGCATTGGACTCAGAATTTCATGTCATGTCGCCCAGAGCACACCAGACGACAAACCCTATCATCCGCCACTTTCAGCTGAAGAAAGGACATGTTAGAAAGGCACATGTGCCCGCAAAAATTTGTCGGCAGTTTTGAAACATACGTGACGCAGCGGAGGCTAAACGAGTTACGGGCTGATGTGAATTGCCGTTGCTGGCAGGTGAATGATGGTCCTACATCCTCTTAGGAGAACGCAACCTGGTTGACATCGCTTCTTACTTGTCGGTTTAGACCATTTTAGCCCGAAAATATAGAAAAGAGGTTGGACGTCCGAAAAGAGGTACAGTTATTTATTTACGTGCCTGAAATTCGAGGCAGTTAGCCTAGAGCATCGACCATTTTCTTACTCTATTAACTCGGTTTATCGAAAAGAAGAAGGACGCCAGCTGACATTTATTCGGGCAACAGCTCACATTTTGGGTACGCCAAAAGAGTTGCGAAGTTGAAGTGGAACGCCAAGTCAGAATGAGCTGAGTGACAAGCTACTACGAAGAGACATCACATAGTATTTCGATCCATCATATGCCAGTCATAGTGGCATAGTGTGGGAGTGGCTGATAAGATCTATTTGAAGGAACACTGAGCGCGGTTTGCACAGAACGGGCCCCCAACGACGAGCCTGTGGGCGGTACCGGTTGAGGTAGAACTATTCCTGATGTGCATTACTGATGCACGCGATGTTATTAGGCGTGGCAAGTGCTCTCTGTTGGCGGGCGTAATTAAATTCGTTTACACACTCCTGCAGCCCATCAACATCGCTTTTGGTTTGCAAAATATACAACAGGAAATAACGTTGTTGCAGTCGTCGTGCAACACATGGATGGTGGCGTTTTAGGCGAGCAACTAGGACCTCATTAAATATGACTGTCAATTACCCAATGGTTCTGTCTCGCTAGACGGCTATAATGTTGATACCACCACTTCCGTCAGGGGTTTGGGACTAAGTCATTTGAACCCTTTTAACTTCGCCGAACAAGTGTGCTTTCAGGTAGCGAAACTAAGAGAACAATGATCTCTATCAAAAAGATGTTCACTCTACCGGCAAATCTTATAGGCTTTCAGTAGTAAACCTTTAGCGATCATTTGCCAAAAGCTTAATAGGATACCCTTCTTTATTCAACGATCAACAAAGTTGTCAATAACTTGGCATTGTTTCACATTGGCTACGAAGACTGAAGTTGAATCCTACAATACTGTACAGATTCGTACATTTGGGCGCTATCACTACGGCGTTTGCCGTTCATTTACAACACAGCACATCGTATGGTATAAGAAACAGAGGCGTTACCTCGCCAACTCTGCTATATCTAGACGGTACACGTGCAAAGTTCTTTATTGTAGGATATTCCTACATCTGGAATAAACCTCTGATCGGAAACAGACCCAGTAACAATATTCAGCGTTTTAAAAAGATCTTGGACAGCTATCGTACGTTGTCAAAAACAGCGGCTAGTTTCACACTCTGTGTATCTTTCGATGACTTTTTTGAATGTGGTCCGGAAAACATCTGTCCGCTATCTTGCTCCCGTCAAAAACGGCCTGTATGAAACGAAACATTGCGCTCCTATCATTAACTCACACCCTAAACCAGCACTTGATCTCTTGCATGCTCATGAATCCGCTGTAAAATCAACATCAGTTTATTCACTTGTTTCAAATCATATACACGCATTACCCAGGTTACTGAGAGATCTGAAACTGGCATTCACTAATAAATCCAGCAGAATTACCTTATGTTGGGGTGTATTCAGAACACGCACACAGAAAATAAATAGATTTATAATCCACCTACATTTTTTCCACGCATATATGTATGATCGTTTGTCATATCTTATTCACTCACTTAGTTACCACGATCATACGGCTTATAAGCCCCCAGATCATGATTGATGGTAGTGGATATTAGCACATTAGTGACTATCAGAAAAACCCTCCACACGAATCTGCGAAAAATACCCATTCAGTGTAGTCCACACAGTCGCACTGACACTTCAATTAATCATTTTTTTCTTCATATGCCTCGAACCCACCTTGCCGAACACCTAACAACTTTATATCACGAAATGTGGATTTCAGTCTAGACGTCCGCCCTCTAAGCTAGACTGATATTAAACAAGGTTTTGATTACCACGTGATGATCATTCTAGAGTTAGCTACGGGTTACTCAATTACCGTGAAATGCCACAACAGCTATTTGAATGAGCCATATGTTTTGGTAACCGACGCAAAAATATTGACATCGCATATAGTCTCCGTCAAAAATGCTACATACACATTACTCGTCAAAGTAAATGTGATCATTCTACATTTCTTCGTTTAATACGTGAGATTATGTTCTTCTCCTTAACCCTATCTACATCCGTTGTGCGAGGAAATCTTCAGCGACGAGTGGACGCAGAAGGCGTCGGTTTGACCAAACAGTTTGCGGGATCTTCAACTTGTTGACGGTTTCCAGCAGTTGACAAAGTCCTGCGTCGAAGTCTGTCCAATCATCAACCGTTATTTATCGCCAAAGGCGACTTATTTCAACAATGTCCCGAAGCTATCCATATCAAGTGATGGGTGAACGCACTTAAGGTGCACTTGTGAGTGTAACATACAACCATGAGAGTAGGCAGAGGTTACGACCAAAGATGTATTACGCAACAAGCGACGACAGTTTAAATACACGTGTCCTGCTTGTTTGTCTGACGGTTTGTTGGTTCGGGAGCCCCGTGCACAACGTTGACGTAGCGGTCACTTCAAATTCGATCTATGCGTGCCTGCTGGTTTTGGATGCGCGTTGCGCAACCCCCTCTTCGTGAAGCGTAATCCCCGGTGTTTCAAAGCCTCTACAGACCGGCTGGTGCCCATGTTGTCAGGACGGATACAGTGCCTGCGAGCCTTCTGCCCGTTTTCTTGGAACTTCATTTCGTTGCACTAAGTTTTATCTTGATACCTTCATTACTCCCGTTAATCGTCTCTCTCCTAACACCTCTACACTTCATCATGCCAACTCATTTTTAACGTCAGCACTTTTTTTCACGACGCACATTTCTTATCTTGGTACTTAATTTTTTATCCTGGCAGGGTTGCCAAATTGTAACATGCAGGCCAGTCGCTTCCTCTCTGACTGGCCTTAGCAATAGTGGTCCGAATCTGGAGCAATATGGAGGCATCGGGGAACAGCGTACTTCCCAAGTAGGGGTTTGAACAGCAGTCCTGAAAAGAGAAACAATACGAACAAGCATGAGTCAAAGGCCCGGTAAGCAATGCACACGACTTACACGAACGTAAATTAGAACGACACCAACAACAAAGCAGTACGCCCCGTTAGATACTTTGATTTCACTTCATGGGTTTCTGCTGGTTAAGGGTGCGCGTTACAGAAGTACAATACAGAGTGACATTGAACTACTTCAAAAATCGATTCACACACCACGTTACTAGACTGAATTTGTGGAAACACAAACCACCTCTTTTTTCGCCGCGTGCGTCAAAATTTCGTACATTGGAATAATTTTCCTTCTGTTGACGCCCTTTTCACTGGCAGGCGTCACGTTTTTAGTAAATTTTAGGTGGTTGTTGTTTTCATCGACTAAAATTATCTGCGATGGTAGCGCACACTCCTGCGTGCGTCTCACACATGCGTTGAGAAACATACATTATTATCATCGCCCGATAGTACCCTAAATGTGTGATGATACTGATAATGCCTTCATCTCGTCAAACGACTAATTACATTATACAGTCAACGTGAGAGTAGAATCAGTCAGAATTCACGACTGTACTCTTTTTTCCGGGCGACCGTAAGCCCCCTAATTCGGAACTGAATAAGACGGAATATTGATGGTTCACCCGGAAAATAGCGGTTATGCACAGAACTAAAAAGTGGTTGGCAAATTGCACAACATACGGCCGAGAGAGCTGTGATCACAGACATTAACTGTCAGAAGGTGTCAGCTAACAATGCGGTGACGTCAACAGTTTAGTGAGGCAATACAAAACAAGTAGAAGTGAGAGTTCAGACGAGAGTTCGCAGTACTAATTCGGAGAATTTTACATGTAACGGTGTAAAATATGTTTGACCTGTGTTTAATGTTACCAGCAACAGAAATATGAATGGAAGACCCACAGTATGACAGTATGACCAATAGACATATGAGCATTTGAGGATGACGTTGGGCAGACGGTCGACCGTGGGCTTGCAGTGTGGCTGTGACGCCGCGCAGCCGGATGTAATGTTTCAGTGGCTCAAACCCTCGGGCGAACGTAGCACCATTGCCCTCTGAAGTTCAATTTTACCAAAACGAAAGTAAACTTCGTTGACTTTGTCCGATATCGACGGTGAGACGGTCGAATGGGAAACACTCACCAAAGGATACACTGCATGAAGGATGCATGCCTGTTGCTTAGCGTCATTGTATTGGGAAACGTGGGTAAGGGGATTTCTTTCCGCATTTCAAGTTCGAAACAGTGGTCAGACCAAGAGCGCAATTTCCAGATAGGCGACATCATAGTAGTGTCAATCGTTGTAGGTCCAAAAGACCATTGGCCAACCGGCTTGATTGTAAAGCCTTTCTCCGGTTCGAACGGATTAATTCGTAATGTTTGTGTGGAAACAAACGCGGGGGACTTAAGGCGTGCTGTGTATCGCCTACTTCTTCCAGAGAGTATTGCGAATTAAGAGGTCAGTACAGGCAGCTATACTAGTTTTTGTGCACTTCACGCGGTTCGTCTATCGCCACTGGAAGGTGAACAAACGAACGCTGTTTCTCAGGAAAGCTGTTAAGCGTCTCGGCTGCGTCGCGGCTGCCGGGTGGAAATCCTCGGAGAACGGCTTCCGTGCGCGACATTTTTGGCGTCGTTTGACCCAGGGGCTAAGGCAGGAGGCACGGGGAATTTCTTCAAACTTCTACAGGGTTCGTGATCCACAGACGCCAATTGTGTTGAAGTTGATCCAATGAGAATGTGCTGAGAGGACTTACAAGCAGCCTGCCAGTAGCTGAGCTAGACGGTACCAATGCCACCCAAAGAGCGCTTATATTCGGGAATAATTTTGGCGGACAGTGTGTCGCGATTGTCATATTTGTTGGAATATTTTCCCCGGACGTTCCTGATGTACAACTCTTCTATTAGACAAGATAACCGTGATTACTCACTCATACATACCGTTCTACTCGTTCGTAGGTCACTGTAATGAATCCGCCTCTATTTGGCACGCCTCATCGCAGGTTGAACACTGCTGTCCTGTATGCGTTAATAAAGGGACTTGTGGGGTGACTTTCTGTATTCCTTCTGCAACGTATATTAAAATTTAAGCAGTCGACTTATGATTTGCGGCACACCAATATACTGCTGATGATGATCATTGCAATTGAGATATGCGACCGACTGTTTTACATCTGTTATTGCCTACAAAATATACAGTAGAACCTTCGATCAAAAGTCTTGTTTTGAATTTAGCGGTTGTTATTCCTATCCCAGTCGCTCGAAAATGGCTCGGTCGTAAAACAACCTTTGGAGCAAACCCTGAAGTAATGCTAACACCCCTTGAAGGAATGCTGTTCCAGTGGTTAATAACCCCGCAAGAACTAACTGCTGCCTAAGGAAGGTTTGAGGACGGAGATCAAAAAGCTTTCCGCATTTTCCCACCAGATGTCGTTATTCGGTACAATAAATCCCGTTGGACGAGACTAACTCTGAAGAATTGCGTGAGAATTGAGTCGGAGTCATCAAAATTCGGACGAGTGCAAATCAGGAATTTTAAGTTGAGGCTCGTACGCGATACTTTTCAACTCCTTGATTAGTCCAGCAACCGCGCAGCGGACATGCTCAACAACGAATACATCTATCTTCTGACCAACATACACTATCCGATAAGCATGCTCGAGGAGCGGTCTTATGAGAACCCCGTAAAGCGTTCCAAATAATACCTTATGTATACGGGGGAAGGTGTACTTAATCACCCTAACAGCGGCGAATCCTCTTCTGGTCACCATTACGTAGTGGTATGCGTTGGATTGGTTGGTCGAAGACCAGATGCCCATATCTCTTTTCAGATTTACTTCCGTGACATCTGTTGTATTGAACGTACTATGGATCTAGAAGGCGTTGCCAGGGTGTCCACGAAGCGACATATGTGATCATCTAGTTTAATTATGCGGGAGATTCTAATAGACCAACCATCGCTTGAACGTTTCAAGATCAGGCTGCAGTGCACTTGGATCAGTGGCATTCCAGGGTTTTAGGCCATCGGTGTGTACAACATCATTGGTAGAAGTGGTGTCCGAAAGGTCATTGATGTAAATGCGAAATAACAGGGAACCTGGCAATGGTCCTTGAGAACCCCCAAAAGAAATCACGGGAAAAGGAGGAAGGTCTGGTCCAGGTTTTACCATGAGAATTCTATTACCAAGAAGAGAGGTTGTAGAAGACTGGAACGTTTCTGTCAAGAATCATGCCTATACTCCACAATAGTTAAACCAGAAAAACCGATTAGTGGACAACGACGTTTATTGCAAGAAGACCGGGAAAGCAAGCTGTAAACAAAGCACAACAGAAACAAACCACGATAGACCAGTTGCTAGCGACCGGAAGTTGTGACTTTAATTGTGAATGTGACCTTGGACGGTCGAACAAACGATAAAATACAGACATTCAATCAAACAATGTCAAAACTGTCAACAGTCAAAATAAATATCGAGGTGAATGAAGTACGTGGCAAACCAAGTGTGTCTCTACAGAGATGCCTCTAGAAGGCCTACAGTCTGAAAGCCTTCAACAAAAGCAAAAGGAAATAAAGCTAGTGACACTGAAGTTACCGTGGGTTGAGTGGGAGGCCAGCGTACCTGAGAACAGTATGCCACATTGAAGATAGCTAATAAAAGTGAAGGGGGGTCGGTCCGCTTTCAATATCCGAAATTGTCCACGCGTCCTTGAGGTGGTGCTTTCGGAGCGAACTACCCAACCCACCGAAATTCGAGGGGGAAAAGATGGGAGGTAGGCTTTCCCCATTGCTACAACGACAGACGAGAGTGTGCGACTCCCACCGTGCTATGCGCGTGACCTGCAATGTAGAAAGAAAATAAGTATTTGGCAAGCAGGAATTATATACTGACTCATCATGTAACCTTCTAGCGTTTGTTGAACTTCACGTACTGTTGTACAAGATGTTTTTGTCGTTTTTTGTTTTGAGTTATTTCGGTTTCTGAACTGAAAAGGTAACTGGGGAAAAAGAAAATTACGTGTAATGAGCAACGTCTACATAGTTTTGTAGAAAATGTACGCAACATCCTGATGGCGTGTGGCGGGGGCAGGGGTGTAGAGGTTTCCGGCGGAGGAGACGGTAGGAGACAAGGGCTTCCATGGATGGCTGCGGGGAAGGTTGGACAGTTTCGTCGTCTACATGGGCGACTTTTAAACGATCGACGGAAACAGTGTCATGACGACCACGAAGGTCGGTTGTAAATTACTTCGGCCTTCGTCGAAGCACTTCGAAGGGGCTCGAACAAGTAGGTTGAAACGGCTTGCGTACATCGCCACAAAAGACGAGTACATGTTGAAGTTGGCCAAATCCTTCTGCATTTGCACCGGCCTATTTTTCTGGAATTTATCCACAGGAAGTGATTGCTGTCGTTGATATACCGTTAATATGTGAGTTTGAAATATCTTGTGAGTGACGGTGGAGGGAATACTTGAGGAAGTATAAAATAACCTTATTGTGCTGTGGGGAATGTTTTGTTTTAATGCGTGAAAGAGTGTTATCAAGGACGCTGAAAAATTGCGGTAATTTGATGGCAAAACAGCGCAAAAAACGACAAATGTATACGCAGGACAGCGATCGCAGACAGTCTCGACGCAACCCAAAACCAGAGAAAAGACCCAAATAGCAGTCTCAATCAGTGTATTGGCGATACAGAGACGAAGCGGCGATCTGCACAACGCCGATGGTAACACGAAATCAAATTCCCAATAACAACGTAATTTTTAATCGTTTCAAACAAGTAAGTCCGGGGGGAGAATCGAATGTCACGGTTCTATGGACGTTCACGTCGTGCGGAAGACGCCGAGTAATACGTACTACATGGGCGACCTGAAATGGATAACAAAAAAGAGAACATCAACGGAAAGTTTAAATAGCATGTGCAACAGTTTCTATAACATTACGAAATGTTGACGAGATGGCTAAAGTTTTGAGAAGGCGTTAACAACGAATGATTAAAAAACACACCGTGTAAGTAAAAATAAGTTTTCTTGAACATGTGCCTTCGATATTTCATGGAATACGTGCCGATAATCGATAAGTTCAAACGTTTAGGATCATCCGCACGTGTGACTAGAAACCACCGAAATTTGGAGACACCGTGAGTAGGCAGATGAAGTTGAAGCTGACGACTTGAAAACATAATGCGGGCGAAAGTCGGCGTGATGTGCTAGGCGTATATACTGTTCACTGTAATTGGATGTAAGCTGCTTTAGCATTATGGTAACAAAGAAATCGGCAAGCTTGTGCACTTACACTATTGAATCGTTCACTAACGATTCTAGTTCACACCGTTGCTTTCCAATGCTTGAAGTGAAGAGGCCCGCGACATTTGCGGGGGAAATCACAAGTCCAGCTTGCTCGACAATTCAGCATTCTAGCATTGATTCGGCTAATCGCTTGAGAACTAATGCGAGCGTTCTGTGACACAGACCCCGAGGTCCAGTTGCTGATCAAACGACGCACCACATCCAAACATACAGAATGCATGTAGTCTATAGGGAAACAACGTATCGTGTCTATGGGCAGGGAACGGAAAGGAGAGGCGTTCGCTGGACGTGAGGCGCGCAAAGTAGCATCGGTTCTTGTGGAAGCGTCATGTAGAGTAAACATTACCTTGCGGTTGAAGTACAGTCCTCTCTGGTTACATTTATCACAGCCATAATAAGCACCATGGGTGCGTATGCGTTTAACAAACGAACGAGCCGGTGTATCACAGATAACAGCTTCAAGCTCTACGTTCACGTTGACCCCCGCAAACGGTATGTCTGCTGATAGCACACCACGCAGTTCATTACCAGCGTCAAGAAGATAACAATTGACGTCCTCCGGTTTGCCCTCTCCACCATAGATGCCAACATTTGAGGGCTGCGACACAAACGGCTCGCACAGACGGCATAAGATGGGCCATAATGTGTACTTTCACGACTTAGTCAGTGACAAGCCATCGATATTCAAGTGTATTGCAATGGCGACGACATCCCGCAACTGGTGACATTCCAACGCTTGTGTAATGCCATTAACCAAACCGAAATGTTCATATTCACCAGGATGCACGTCACGTATCAACGAAGTTCGCGGGGTTTCCATCAGTGTTCTTGAATCCGACGGCAGTTCAGGTAGTCTTTCTCTCAGAATTTGCAACAGTCGATTGACTTGCACTCTGGGAGTATTACTTGAAACAACCCAATCTCGAAGCCGGTCGACAAGATTGTTCGACAACAC
>QNGE01007036.1:0-26110 GCA_008508345.1 Paragonimus westermani
TGTGAACCATTGATGTATTGCTGTTTATGATGATGATGATGAGTTGCAATATATCACACAGGTTTTGTGTTCCTTCTCACCTAGCTATTTCTGTACTACGTACTCGTAATTCCTCTCAACGCTGGGTTTGCTAAACAACGGAAAACCTAGTTTTTTACCATGGTGTAAGCAAGTATTGGTTGCGGTGATCATTTCTGCTTGACCAACATTGCATGCTTAAAATACTGTGGGATAATGATTCGGCATGTACGTTACCAGATGTTACATCACCTGTTGGAACTGATCCAACAAAATACAACCCTGTCAGTTAGCACTATCGACAATCGATCGACAGTGAAAAGCCAAGTCTCAGCGCGTTGACTTCGTATATTATTACCGACCCTGGAAAATAGAGAGTACAGAGAGGCGCGTCAAGCTAGCGAGGCACGGAGCGAGTTGTGTGTTAGCCCCGGGACGGATGTTACAAATTGTGTAGCTTGACTAAAACAAAAGTAGGTACAAAATCAAAATCATAGAAAATGTACAGATGAATGCGACTATCAAAATATCATTTATTATAGTCGCTACATAGCTCTCCCCCAGAAGGCTAGTAAGTATTACACAGGCCTTCGTTATTGCAGCGAGGGAGGGAAAATCACATATCACGTTTTTTTAGAATGATCACAGTTACAAGGTGATACACGCAAAGAATGATTGCACGTGATAGGGAGTGTCAAAGTTCGGGGGTGGAGGAGGGTCGGTCCAAAACATTTGCTGCGCTGCTATGGTTTAATTATTTGTGTTATTTAGTCTTCGGTGCGTTTCTTGTCTATCGCAGCGGGCTGCCCAACCCTAAAAACTCTTGAGAGAAAAGGGGGGTAGGTTTGTCCAGTGCTGTACGATAGGTCTATGGGAGTTGTCTCTCCACGCACCATATCCGAATCGTCTGGAAGAGAGAAAACAAGGTGAAGTACCCGCAGGACAGGCGGAAAAGGATAACTCACCGTGTAAACGTATCCGGTGGACTAAATAATTTCACAGTCGGAGTTTCGTGGACACTACAACTTCGAGTGTCACTGCCTTTGGTTCCCTTCTTCTTTGTTATCCTGTCTACAGTTGATAGACTCAAAAAAGAAAAAGATTAGTAGGCGAATAGACCTGGTCCAGAACCATGCTAAGGAATAGTACGTGGTGTTTAAACTGACAGGTATCCTTAGGCAGGTCGTGCGAGTGGATGCCAGGTGGACTGAAATGAAACAGATAGCGTAGGTTTGGCGCTGTTAGTGTTATCCGCGCAACCGCTCAGCGTGAAATGCTGTTGGCCTAGAGATATCCATGGTCTGCACAGACAAGGTGGATTATTCCTTGCAAAAGTGCGCAAACAATCTCATATGGCTTAACAAAGCTTTTGACACGGTGTTGCGAAAACAAATTAGCGCTGGACGAACAATCAGGAGTGACCGTGCAGTGAGGACATTAATGCTAGTCGTGTTCCCCTTGCAGTACCTGCGTTAGGTAGTGCTTACGACGTTGCAGGGTCCGATGCCGGCTGAAATGTGCCATGGCCGAAACTGCACTCGCGTGAATGAGCGACAGAGGTGTTCTCTGGGTCGGTCCTGAATGTTGAGAATTCCTGATCTCGTGCGGGAATAACCTACCGAGAAATGGTGTTGTGGCAAGCGTTAGTGGTTCGAGCCGTGAGGACGTTTAATCCGAGGTGTTTACCGTGCTGCTTACGACTGTAAGAGCTACACCGTTGGAAAGATGTCCGATAGATGGCCAATGAAACCAGAGCTGCCAGATTGGTTGACCCGTGAATATCAAACTAGGTCAGATGCTGGGTGTGCGTCGCCTTGATGAGGCGTAGATGCAGGGTTTGTGCACCGTTTGGCTGCAGTCAGCTTTTGACTGCGGTATATGGTGCCTGGATGATATACTAGGTCAAAGACATAGAGAACGGCTTGAAGAAAGTTCAAGCCGCGTCGCGAAGCAGCGATTTCTGCTCCTAGAGCCTCAATGTCTGATAGACCACCTTGTCGGGACCCACATGCGCCTACTTTAGAACGTTTAGTAGATTGCGGTACATTCAAGCAATCTAGTTGCTGAAAAGGCTCCATTACTTGATCAGCCATGTTTGCTGTCTCGGCAAGAGTTTGTGAACGTGCAACGGAGGGCTACGTCTGTGTGAGAGTTGCCGATGATTTGTTGCGTTTGCGCTAGCGGCGTTGTAGGGCGTTTGTCAACTAGCTTGAGGTCGTGGAAAATTTTCTGTACTCGGGTCTTTTCGGTTAACAACTGCTCCTTTTTTTAAAAAAGGGTCTCGTACTTGAGCTATACGGTTGGTTCACTATAACATCGTGAAGTTGTGAGGTAACTTCGCTCGGAAACCTAACCACTGGCAGAACCCTGTTTGATCAGACGAAATTCCGTTGTTGAAAAATTCTGCTTGTAAGTAATCAAACCAGAGAGAGTCATTTTCAAGGAACTGAGGGACCGCTAGAACATTAGTGCCGAAGCGGAGGCTGTCAACGTGCTTAGGTAGTACTTCGGACAGAGGGCAGTGCTTACGCGGTTCAGATATCAATAACAACTAATTAAGCTGAATTGAGGAAATATATAAATGCTTACATGCCGGACGTATACACGAACAGAGAAAAACAACTGATTACGTGTACGTCAATAAAGACAGTATACATGCAAGTACGCAAAGGAACGAACTCACCAAGACGCAAGAGACGACTGTAGCGGAACGTTCGAAATTTTCGGGCTCACCAATTGTTGGAACTGATCCAACAAAATACAACCCTGTCAGTTAGCACTATCGACAATCGATCGACAGTGAAAAGCCAAGTCTCAGCGCGTTGACTTCGTATATTATTACCGACCCTGGAAAATAGAGAGTACAGAGAGGCGCGTCAAGCTAGCGAGGCACGGAGCGAGTTGTGTGTTAGCCCCGGGACGGATGTTACAAAATGTGTAGCTTGACTAAAACAAAAGTAGGTACAAAATCAAAATCATAGAAAATGTACAGATGAATGCGACTATCAAAATATCATTTATTATAGTCGCTACACACCAGAACCTCATGAAACCTTAGGGTTTTACAATGGATTTAAGCGAGGACCGCGTCCAAGGCGGCAGTCGTACAACATGTTGGCCTACACCGTATCGAGATCGTTTGCTAGCCGATTCATGATTGTCAACTCTGCAGTCTCGTCTCCTTATCACCTTCAATCGTTTCTTTTCTGTTCTCACCGTTGTTCAGCCCGCTCTGTGTGACAGGACTAAGTTGGACCATTCATTCTCATCCTAGTGATTCCGGGCTGCTGGAACGTTTTTACGTTGGAAATGCCAGTTCTCTGGTTACCTTCTAAATGGGGGCCTTGTAACGGCTTTATTTAACATTGCGTTTGTTTTTTGTCTTCTATTTGTGCCCGTTTTCCTACACAGAACTGTGTTTGCTTTTTTCCCCGTTGTATTACCGCCTTGTTCTGTTGTTCTTATGCTGGTTTCTTGTATCGACGATGTATTCCATATGAGACAGTGGGACGGGTGGGTAACAGAGTCCAACTGTGAAATTTCCGAGGTCCTGGTGTGGCTTCGTAGCTCAGCTGTTAGAGCGCTTGTCACGTTGAGACATGCTCTGTCTGTCGCTGGTTTGAATCCTGCCGAAGCCCTGAATTTCACAGTTGGGTCTCATCAAAAACTGTAAATCTGCCACACCAAGTATTCCTTATTTTCCCAGCTTCTTCATTAACCGGTCATCATGCTTCTTTCGACTTTACGAGTATTCAGCATTTGTATAAGTACGTGTTCAGCAGATACTACACGTTAGACGTTGGCTAACTTTTTTACCATCAGTTCTCGTACAAACTGTTGGTATTCAGGAAAACTTAAGTAAGGGATACCAAGGGAACAGATACGTGCATATGTAGAACGACGAGTTGGGATTCATGAGGTATATGTAGGTCACTGGAAATCGTTAATCTAGAATAGTATATTCAAGTATACGGTAACGCCAATACTGTTGTTGTGAGTTTCGGAGTTTGCACAGTCAGTTCCGCATTGCGGGGTGTTGATGCGGGAATGCTACCGATCTGTATTTTTGGAACGAGTGGACATTCAAAATCCCAATATTGGGCGAATCTCTCAGCCTAAGTTATTGTCAAACGGAGACAAAACGGGGGGACGGGTCCTTCATGGCAACGATATCCGGGATTATTTTTCGATTACTTAAGTTATAGAAAGGTATTAGTTTGGGGGTCTGCATATGGGGCTGCTGCCTTAATGGTTTGGCCTGGAGCTACTGACTCAGCAAGTTGACTACAGTGAATGTATAATGCTCTGATGTCTAACTATGACTGTTACTGTGCGTAGTAGGTGAAGTTTCTGGTATTGAAAGCTTTCTGCCTGTATAGGGTGGTACATTTGCGGTCATAGCCAACCGTTAGGCAGAACCCTACGTTCGTTATTCGGTGAAATTTTTTCTAATTTTCTGTTTGTTATACTAAGTTGACGCTGCAGCTGTACACTTCGTCTTTGTGTACACTCAAGGGTCCATAGATCATTACCCAAACAACCATGAACAACTGGAATCTGGAGGCTCTGTTCCATGGTTGCAACTGCTTTTCGTCTGTCTCCCTACTGCACTTACAGGATTAGAAGCAAAGTGATTCTGCCTTATGGTTGCGTGTCGTAGTCGCTAAAAGTTGAGCCTGTAAAGCATATTGACCATCGGTGTTTATTTGATGGAATTTCAGACAACTAATCCATGTACCAAAAGTGTCAGCCTACACTTTACCTTGCCGTGCACTTTTTTCTAACCTTTCCACAGGGTGGCGCCGACCACGGGGTGATTATTATACATTTGGCACGAGCCACTCGCATTAATTGGCGTGCGTTTTACACCAAATGAGAAGAGCCGTGAGTTATGCGAGTCAACAGAACAGATGTATAAAGAAAAGAAATTGCAATAAGTGGGTGCTCGTGAAAGTTCACAATACGAACATCGTTAACCTATATCGTTTACTGTGCAAAACAGCGTCTTTGACCACTGGAGCAATTTTCAATAGCCATGCATTCATGCCTCTAACCCGCTCCATACGTTTACCGTCAGTTCGTTACTTTAAGTTTAGCCCCTCCCTTATCACAAACCAAAAACAGTACCGCGTGACAGGCGGTGTGTTGACATGTATAAGATATGTTCGAGCTAACGATTCCTGTGAGAAGGGATCATTTTGCTTATTGGTCGGCATAATCTGTCTGTCTCCAAAACGCATCAACAAACTTCGTCACTACTGATACGATGTCCCACCGCACGTCACTGATGTTTTGGACACATTGATGGCTAAAAACACTCACTCTGCGAACTTCTTTCATGCCAGTGGATCAAGTTTCACAGTCGAACCATAAGACCGCCCACATTGTGCATTCTACTTTTATCAGAAGACTGATGCCGGCATCATTGTTGGTATGAGATGCCAAGTTCTTCTCTAAATCCGAGACGCTTTGGCTTATCGTGTTGGAAATTGAAATCAACCACTAGTAAGTCAGAACGGTTGGTGGTCTTTGCCCCTCGGACTGGGCTCCTCATGACCACCTAGGCATTTGGCTGGAAGCATTGGAGAATGTGGCGGGTAGTTGTGTTCATTGGCATGGTCTCCTTTGTAGGACAGTTTTCCGTGAAGTCAGTGCGGCCAAAGGAACGGGAACCACGAAAAACTCTTGCGGATGCCGTCTTACGCGCACCTGCATGTCGGATGTTTGTTTGCAAAATGTGTCAACTTTGATGCAGGTCACCTGATTTCAAGCATATGGGTTTCAGAAAATAGTCTGACGTTGTCCTTTTTTATTTATAGACTGGTTTACCCCTATTACCATTGTTGTCGGTGCTGATAGTGGTGATATTAAGTCCATGCTCGAAGAGGCCTGTTTCGGGACGCTCGGAATACGCGATTAATTAGCAGTTAATCAAGTTGAGCAATCTGCAATGGTTGGTTCAGGTACTCCGCATGCCATGTGAACGGTTACTGTATCGCGATTTGTATGCTGCTATCGCCAGCAGTTAGGTGGAAACCCGTGTTGGTAAAGTGATGACCTGGTCACGAAATAAGAAGACTGTCTCATTACGCCAACCGAATAGGTGTTACCTGGTTGGCTGGAGTCCTCATGATCATTCTGACTGCTGGCTGGAAACACTATCAGAGATGGCAGTGTGTCGCCGTCAGTGGCGTACCTGCATTCGTATCATACCTGGTTCTTCCCCCCTTAACCTTGTTTCATCAGTTTTACACTTTTTAGTGAAATTTTCAGGGATATTCCACGCCACTGTTAGGGTGAGCGGTGACCCGAGCCACAGTATCTTCTAGTCAGCTTCACCATCCCTACTAATGAATAAAGGACATTACGATTCATCCGTGGGGTATTCGGAAAATTGCAGATTTATGGCACCTTCACAAGCTGTATTTGTTGGATCACGTACTCTTCATGCCACCTGAACATTTTGCATGCTATGCTGAACACCACTCTCATTTGGTTACAGTTTTCACAGGTAGACTTTCCTTTCTATCCCCTTTCGGATAAAAGCGTTAAACACCCGTTTTGCTCTCGATATAGATACACTAGCGTTGTATAGGCCTTTGTCGTCGAATGTTCTGTTCATTCGTTCCGTCTGGGTTCATGTTTTCGACGCTGTGATCAGGTTTGACTATAGTATCTGTTTTGAAGGAGACAACGGGGCGACTGTTGATTTGTAGATCAAAATTGTGTCCAACTCATGATGTTTAGCCGTCATTCGATGAGGTTGGCCCGGTCTTTGTGCATACTGGTTAGCGCTTGAGACTTCGTTGCAACCGTTTGTAGCTCTGCGTCCCTTTATAGGTTTCACATCTTTTCTCATTGAAACTATTCCGTATCAGGTTGCTGTTTTTCTCGCTTGTGTCAATCTTGTGCACTCCAATCTCTAAAGTTTTATTATTTGGGTTCACCGGTCTATGCTGCATTAGAAGCTGTTGAGACGGATCTCTGTCACTGTGCCCTTCTGCTTCAGACGCCACTTCAACATGTACAATCAGGTGAATTACGGACAACCTCCCCTCTCTAACAGCGCCACTAAGGAGAATCCTTGTGTAAAGCGCGAACACACCTAACTGGTAAACTGTTCCAGGTGGTCCACCAAATAATTTACTCCCCTACATAAAGTAGGAATCTTTCTCCCGTTTTAATTTCGCTGACGCGCACATGTTTAGACGGTCCACGGAAATTCGTATATCAAACTATGATTTGACCAACTGGGTGTTTACTTGCTTGATATTGGGTTAGACTGGACATCACTTCCATCTTAGGCACGCTGTGGCAGCACTTGACCCGGTCACCTAATCAAAATTCTCTGTCAACGCGGTGTTTCTTAACTGCTACTGTATACCGGAGACAAATGCACTTGAACTTTCCTTGTTTTTGCAATGCCTTCCTCACTGTTGATTTCGTGGTTACATCGAATTCATTGACCAAGGTGTCGGTGATGGTGGTGATTTCGAATCCTGTAACTTAGATCCTAAAAGGATTGTTGAAAGTATATCCATGATTGGGTGGTTACCGGATAATCATGGCGTCCTACAATTCCATTATTAGTTAACCCAGCTGATCCAAAAAAGAAAATAAGGTGAAAGAACAATGTAGACCGACATAATAATCTAGTTTTCTACAGAGCTTTCCGAAAATGCTTTGGGTCACAGTCACACAGCTCGCTAACCAGATGGCATAGACCTTCCGAACGAGAGTGACGAAGTGTACCACCGATAGCCCAACGTGTAAGCATATGACATCAAACCCATTTCTTTTTTACTTTGCATAAATTGAGTTATAACACGTGCACTTTGTACACTTTGCAGTTCATGATCCAGTGCACAGTTCCGGGTTACGATGTTGAAACGATGTGGGCTGGATCTTCAGTAATTTCCTAATTTATGGTCTGTTTACGTCATATCACTGTTCGCCGTCAGCTAGGTGCTTTATTGCCGGCGTTAAGTTGTGTAATGATATTCAGAGATTTCTCGTTATCCTGTGTAGATCTCAAGCGCAATTTCTTTAGTTATATGCATAGAAGTGCACTTGTATCTATCCTTTCTATACATTCCCGAAAGGTTTGTCTCAACGTGAGGGCTTCGTTCAAGCGTGGGTATTCAATGTAACATAGCACAAATCCCTCAAAAACGTTGAATGCAATCCTACAGATGTTGAGCCATATTCGAGCTTTCACACAGGGCTGCGACTGTTTATAATGGAATTTAACCGTGATAGCTTGAGTACCCACTAACAAATAACGGTATCTCAATGAAAAGGTTAAGTCAATGATGTGGATATTTGTTGCTGGGGTTGGTGTACGAGCTTAATGCAGTCGCGCTCTTGACACAAGGTTGCGACTGTTTTTGATATACAGATTGGGAATAACACAACGTTTCGAGCATGTTGTAATACTCTACGTTTCAACCACCTCGGGTGGCCTTCCTCAGGAGGAAGCAACCTAGAGTATTACAACTTGCTCGAAACGTTGTGTTATTCCCAATCTGTATATCAATAACATGCTAAACACGACGCCCAAACTATTCAACTTCATTCGTACTAAATTTGGTGCGCATATCTTATAGATGCGACTGTTTGTTCGAAGTTAAACTGCTCGAATTCGACTTAACTTGTCCGCCTAGTTATGGTTTTATGCTTCTGCGACCGACTACCAACCCTTACCCAAATACCTGTGAACTCACGTTCTCGGCAGTTTGATCGTGCGCACCAAACTCTCTGCAATAAGATTTTATGGAAGCACTGTCGATGTAGATCAGAGGGTTGCTAATCCAACTTTGTGGTGTGAATTGGAAGTGTTGGTATACTTAATATGATGTCTGGGTAGATTTCAACCCGTCCGTTCGTGGGACGGAAACCGGTGTACGTTCAGTTGAATGACGTGGGTTTGCTTACCAACTAGCCGGTGTGCTCACTGTCGGCGTTAGATGAGAACCTTCTAGTTATGGAGTTGTGGAAGTGCGTCTTGCTAGCTGGTTTCATTTTTGTAAAAGTTGTTGGTTGCTTGACTTTATATGATACCTGACGAGCTCTGTAGTCTTCAGGACGAAGAAGAGATGAGAGGAATATGCATTCGCAACGTTAGGAACTGGTGCTATTTTCAACCATTCTCGTCTGTGTGTTCATTCTGGTTAGAATTACACCGATCTTTTGGACGTATGGTTGTTTATACACTAACCAGCCAGTCGGTAGTTAAGGATACATGCGTACATTTCGTGTATGGGAATTTAATGATTCACTTTCTAATTTACCCATTCTGCGTGCAAATTCGTTATAGCTATCTTTAGGGACATTTCATTTGAACTGGGTCGAGGCACTTCTGATTTCGTGTCTGTGACCACAGTCCTGCCAGTGTTTTGCTGCTAAGGTAATGACAATTTTAATTCCCTGAACATTTGTTTCCTTTGCATTTGAGGTGATGTATCCTACTGTACCTTTTTGTACACCTGACGGTTGCCTGTCGTCGCAGGATTTCTGCTTCGAAGTTTTTTTTTCTAGAAACGTTTACTGTTCATAATACAAATGGTCTAGCAACACTATACGCCGATGCTAACTTGCATATGGGGGACTCGAAAACTGTTAGGTTACACGCAATTATCGACTACCACCCTCCAAACAGTGTTTGGCTGTAGTGTTTGATTGCTGGCAAGCGTTACCGTGCTGTGAAGTTGAGGGCTCAGTCACCTAGGTACAATATTGACAACAGTGTAGTTTTGCTATCATTTTCTTGTTGGTGTGATCTGTATTGGATCCCTTAACCGTGGCAGCTTGAGCATCCACTTACAAATAACGGTATCTCAATGAGAAGGTCAAGTCAATGGTTTGGATCTTTATTGTTGGGGTTAATTTACAAGCTTAATGCAGTGGCGCTCGTCCGGACCGTGTGCTGTTCTCGGTTCGGATCAGGGTCCAACCGCGCCATGCGTGCCCGCGTACCGACCGCACCGAATCGCATCCAGTTGGAGCGCTCCAATTGGCTGAATGTGTGGATGGTGACTGCGCGCGTGTATCTGGTTTTGGGAGAGAGCTTTCGGGCCGGTGAATGCACGGACGTGCATGTGCAGATTGGGTCAGTGAGCATCACTTAGTCTAGATGGCTTGCACGTGATGGGCCGCGTGAGAGGGCGAGACGATGGCTACGTAGCCTCCCACCAGCTGTGAGGTTACGGTGAAACAGCGACCACAAGTCGATCTGGAAATCGCACTGGTCGACCGGATTTAGTCTTGTACGGACTTGTCTCAGGTGACGTGTGTGAATCAGTTGGAGTTGGTCCCTCCAGTAATCGCTTTGGAATGAGACGATCGGTCGATCGATATGTTGTTGCGAAATGCACCGAAGTCCAACGTGTACAATTTGTCCGAGCTATTCAGAACACGATACGGATCTTTGTACGCTGGTTGTAGGGATCCGTGGAGCTTATCAAGGCGGACAAATACGCGCGAGCAGTAATCCAGTGTGTTAGGATAATTGGTGGGTTTGTTTTGTAATCGTGGTGTTTGGTAAGTTAGCTTGGACATGAAATGCTGCAAGCGACTTACGTAGTTCGTTAGATCAGGAGAAGCTGCATTGTCTGAATTGATTAGTAGCTGACCAGGTAAATGCGAGTTGGTGCCTTAAGTAAGTTGTGCTGGGGAGCACTGTGTGTCGGCACGAACAGAGTTGCGTAATCCAAGAAACACAATTGGTAGTTGATTAATCCAAGCGCTTGATTCTATTTTGGTAATCAGAGCAGCCTTTAATTTTCGGTGAAAATTTTCGACTATTCCGTCGGACTGTGGATGGTACGCTGTGGTACGAATCCGTTGAACTCCAAGGAGACGTGTGGGTTGTTCAAATAACTCAGACTCGAACTGGGAGCCGCGGTCCGTAGTGATAGTGGATGGTATGTCAAAGCGTGAAATCCATCCGACTACGAATGGTGTTGCCAAGGTTTGAGTAGTGGCGTCACAGATCTGAAAATCTTATGGCCACTGAGTAACTCTGTCAATACATGTAAGGGGATGTCGGAAACCTCTCGGTGGTGGCAAGGGTCCAACAATGTCGCATGCACATGGTCGAAGCCAGCATCAGGAGGCGGAAGAGATCCAGGCGGATTGAAGATATGACGATAAATCTTGGACCATTGACAAGCCAAGCAGCAACGCGTCCAATTGTCAATATCTTTGTTCATGCCGAACCAGACGAATCGTTCAGAAATAATTTTTCTGATTGCTTTGACTCCCGGATGTGAATTGTTGTGGAGGGCATCGAGAACAGTTCTCCACATTTCTTCTGGAATGCTAGTTCTTGGTGATCCCGTATAGAAATCAAAGAAGTAATACTCCCTGATGCGTTATTTGCTGAGCGTTCATTAGGCCCTTGTGTTTATCCGTGTCAGGATTGGTGGCGTGACGTTTAGCCATATGCACAAAGTCGACGGAGCTGTCGAACGAGATGTTTGACCGTTGGACTCTCGATAGAGCGCGTTTTGCTCTCCCTTGATGTATCGGAGGTCCGATGTGTACTGGGAAATGTAATCCAATTTGTGTAACTCTCGTGGTGAATAACGATCGGGTTTGGCCGATAGGGCGTTCGTTAATGACATGTGGTCGACAAAACACAAAATAACAATGAGGGAAATGTTTAATGGCCAGAGAGATTGCCAATAGTTCATGGCTGAACGTACTGTAGTGAATTTGTGCTGGCTACAAAGATTTGGAGGAGAGTGAGACAGGTTGCCACTTGTTATCAACCAACTGCTGTGGTACAGCTGCAACAACCGAATTTGATGCATCAGTAGTGATACTGATAGGAGCGGAGGCGTTCAACTGGTGAATGGAGGTTGCTTGTGCAAACATCTGCTTTATTGGATTGAACGAATTGATTGATGTGTCAGATAATTCCAAGAGTTTATTCTGTTTGGAACTCAACAGATCACAGCATGGTTTCAATGTGTCAGCAAGGTTAGGTAGGAGACGGCGGTAGTAGTTAACTATACCCACAAAACGACTAAGCTGACGTACTGAAGTGGGTTGAGGAGAATCTCTGATGGCAGCCACATTGACAGCAAGCGAATGTAGTCCAGTTGATTTGATGTGGTGTCCAAGGATGTCCTGTAATGACACTCCTAACTGACACTGGGAAGGATTGATGACAATACCAAAATCGCTCAAGTGTTGAAAGACTTAGAACAAATGTGTGTGGTGTTCCTCAGGGCCGGGGCTGGCGATTAGGATATCATCGATACATGGGTGATCGAAATCCAAGCCATGTAGCACTTCGTCTATTAGACGTTGGAGGGTTCGTGTTGCGTTTTTAGCCCAAATGGCATCCGCAAAAATTGGAACAACCCAAATGGCGTGGTGATTACATTTCTGGGAACGTCGTCTTCTGTTACAGGAATCTGACGGTAAGCCCGTATCAGGTCGACTTGCCGTGCAGATCGGATGTGGTATTGTGAATGTGTGGGACTGGATATCGATTTGCAATGGTGACTTGATTGACGCTTTTGTAGTCTCCACATGGACACGAGTCATTAGAGTGCTTTTTAGAAACCATGTGGAGTGACAAAGAGCATGGACTCTTCGAGGGTCGAATGGTCCCAAGTTGAAGCATGTGATTGAATTCCTTGCGGGTGACGGCGAGTTTATCAGGAGCCAGGCGTCAGTCCGCAGAAACCACGGAGGTGGGTCCGATTGCCGGAAGATGGGAAGTTTGGCTGACAGTGGTGACACGAATAGGTCCTCAACGTTGTTGTCATCAGTGACATTTTGATCCATGTTTATTGATGGGCAGTTAACGAATATTGACAAACGATGAGCGCTGGAGAAGTGTTAAGCGAATAGATCCCAAAACAAACTTGCGGCGCAAATGTGAAACTGAGAATTGATCCAAAAAACGAGTGACGGCACCAATTTGAAGTAGAACTCTTAACCCTGGTAGCTTGAGTACCCACTAACAAATAACGGTATCTCAATGAAAAGGTTAAGTCAATGATTTGGATATTTGTTGCTGGGGTTGGTGTACGAGCCTAATGCAGTCGCGCTCTTGACACAAGGTTGCGACTGTTTGTTCGAAGTTAAACTGCTCGAATTCGACTTAACTTGTCCGCCTAGTTATGGTTTTATGCTTCTGCGACCGACTACCAACCCTTACCCAAATACCTGTGAACTCACGTTCTCGGCAGTTTGATCGTGCGCACCAAACTCTCTGCAATAAGATTTTATGGAAGCACTGTCGATGTAGATCAGAGGGTTGCTAATCCAACTTTGTGGTGTGAATTGGAAGTGTTGGTATACTTAATATGATGTCTGGGTAGATTTCAACCCGTCCGTTCGTGGGACGGAAACCGGTGTACGTTCAGTTGAATGACGTGGGTTTGCTTACCAACTAGCCGGTGTGCTCACTGTCGGCGTTAGATGAGAACCTTCTAGTTATGGAGTTGTGGAAGTGCGTCTTGCTAGCTGGTTTCATTTTTGTAAAAGTTGTTGGTTGCTTGACTTTATATGATACCTGACGAGCTCTGTAGTCTTCAGGACGAAGAAGAGATGAGAGGAATATGCATTCGCAACGTTAGGAACTGGTGCTATTTTCAACCATTCTCGTCTGTGTGTTCATTCTGGTTAGAATTACACCGATCTTTTGGACGTATGGTTGTTTATACACTAACCAGCCAGTCGGTAGTTAAGGATACATGCGTACATTTCGTGTATGGGAATTTAATGATTCACTTTCTAATTTACCCATTCTGCGTGCAAATTCGTTATAGCTATCTTTAGGGACATTTCATTTGAACTGGGTCGAGGCACTTCTGATTTCGTGTCTGTGACCACAGTCCTGCCAGTGTTTTGCTGCTAAGGTAATGACAATTTTAATTCCCTGAACATTTGTTTCCTTTGCATTTGAGGTGATGTATCCTACTGTACCTTTTTGTACACCTGACGGTTGCCTGTCGTCGCAGGATTTCTGCTTCGAAGTTTTTTTTTTCTAGAAACGTTTACTGTTCATAATACAAATGGTCTAGCAACACTATACGCCGATGCTAACTTGCATATGGGGGACTCGAAAACTGTTAGGTTACACGCAATTATCGACTACCACCCTCCAAACAGTGTTTGGCTGTAGTGTTTGATTGCTGGCAAGCGTTACCGTGCTGTGAAGTTGAGGGCTCAGTCACCTAGGTACAATACTGACAACAGTGTAGTTTTGCTATCATTTTCTTGTTGGTGTGATCTGTATTGGATCCCTTAACCGTGGCAGCTTGAGCATCCACTTACAAATAACGGTATCTCAATGAGAAGGTCAAGTCAATGGTTTGGATCTTTATTGTTGGGGTTAATTTACAAGCTTAATGCAGTGGCGCTCGTCCGGACCGTGTGCTGTTCTCGGTTCGGATCAGGGTCCAACCGCGCCATGCGTGCCCGCGTATCGACCGCACCGAATCGCATCCAGTTGGAGCGCTCCAATTGGCTGAATGTGTGGATGGTGACTGCGCGCGTGTATCTGGTTTTGGGAGAGAGCTTTCGGGCCGGTGAATGCACGGACGTGCATGTGCAGATTGGGTCAGTGAGCATCACTTAGTCTAGATGGCTTGCACGTGATGGGCCGCGTGAGAGGGCGAGACGATGGCTACGTAGCCTCCCACCAGCTGTGAGGTTACGGTGAAACAGCGACCACAAGTCGATCTGGAAATCGCACTGGTCGACCGGATTTAGTCTTGTACGGACTTGTCTCAGGTGACGTGTGTGAATCAGTTGGAGTTGGTCCCTCCAGTAATCGCTTTGGAATGAGACGATCGGTCGATCGATATGTTGTTGCGAAATGCACCGAAGTCCAACGTGTACAATTTGTCCGAGCTATTCAGAACACGATACGGATCTTTGTACGCTGGTTGTAGGGATCCGTGGAGCTTATCAAGGCGGACAAATACGCGCGAGCAGTAATCCAGTGTGTTAGGATAATTGGTGGGTTTGTTTTGTAATCGTGGTGTTTGGTAAGTTAGCTTGGACATGAAATGCTGCAAGCGACTTACGTAGTTCGTTAGATCAGGAGAAGCTGCATTGTCTGAATTGATTAGTAGCTGACCAGGTAAATGCGAGTTGGTGCCTTAAGTAAGTTGTGCTGGGGAGCACTGTGTGTCGGCACGAACAGAGTTGCGTAATCCAAGAAACACAATTGGTAGTTGATTAATCCAAGCGCTTGATTCTATTTTGGTAATCAGAGCAGCCTTTAATTTTCGGTGAAAATTTTCGACTATTCCGTCGGACTGTGGATGGTACGCTGTGGTACGAATCCGTTGAACTCCAAGACCAGCTGTGAGGTTACGGTGAAACAGCGACCACAAGTCGATCTGGAAATCGCACTGGTCGACCGGATTTAGTCTTGTACGGACTTGTCTCAGGTGACGTGTGTGAATCAGTTGGAGTTGGTCCCTCCAGTAATCGCTTTGGAATGAGACGATCGGTCGATCGATATGTTGTTGCGAAATGCACCGAAGTCCAACGTGTACAATTTGTCCGAGCTATTCAGAACACGATACGGATCTTTGTACGCTGGTTGTAGGGATCCGTGGAGCTTATCAAGGCGGACAAATACGCGCGAGCAGTAATCCAGTGTGTTAGGATAATTGGTGGGTTTGTTTTGTAATCGTGGTGTTTGGTAAGTTAGCTTGGACATGAAATGCTGCAAGCGACTTACGTAGTTCGTTAGATCAGGAGAAGCTGCATTGTCTGAATTGATTAGTAGCTGACCAGGTAAATGCGAGTTGGTGCCTTAAGTAAGTTGTGCTGGGGAGCACTGTGTGTCGGCACGAACAGAGTTGCGTAATCCAAGAAACACAATTGGTAGTTGATTAATCCAAGCGCTTGATTCTATTTTGGTAATCAGAGCAGCCTTTAATTTTCGGTGAAAATTTTCGACTATTCCGTCGGACTGTGGATGGTACGCTGTGGTACGAATCCGTTGAACTCCAAGAGGACGTGTAGTTGTTTATTCAACATCTGCGGAGTATATTTTTCTGTAGAACTCGTTAGAATAATCTTCAACATTTGAAACAATTGAGGGGACTCCTTTTGCAATCGGAATCTGATTGTCGTAAATTGAGTGTGGGTTTGTATTGACCGTTCTTTGCTTTGTATGTGGCATGTCGATGACATTCCGATATTCACCGAATCCGATCATTTTGTAACTCTTTCACATCATTTTAACTCCTCTAATCGAGTTCTCCGTGTCATCTATGAACAAGAGTTAAGTATCTCTCTACCATTCTTAGACGTCCTTATTTCTAGGCGCTTAGACGGTACACTCAGTTGGTCTGTTTATCGTAGTCCACGTGGAGTGGGCAGTACCTACAATTCTCTTCATTTACACCCGTGGGTTACATGCGTACTTTGGTGCGAACTGTTTTTCACCGAGCAAATAAACTGTGCACTACTGACAACCTAAAGTGTGAGGAGGAGCTCTTGAAGAGTGTTCTGCTTGTAAATGGGTATCCGGCCTAATTTATTGAAATTTATTGCAAGGAATGGTTGGCTACCTCCCAACCACTGTTAGTGCCGAAAAAGCAGGATTTTATCAACCTTCCTTACACAGGTGACCACAACATTACCGATGTAAGTTGAATGTTGGAATCTGCCATTGATTACACATATCTCGCAGCGGAATTGCGCTTGTTGGTCTCCACCCGCAGGATGAGTCTCCACTACCCCGATTGTTCTTTCTCGGAAAACTCTGCCTCTCACGTTATCTACCAGTCCACCTGCAGTGGCAGAACGGACCGAAATTTACGACAGAGGAAGTCGAAGCAGATCCCCAAGTGGCCGGTGCAAACAATCACCCAACGCAGATCATCATAACAACACCCGAACAGAAATCCGGCCTCTTCGATCGCGACAGGTCATGCGGTTGACCCCACCACTTCGTTCACGGTCCCATTGCTCAATCGCAACCTTAGATTGTTGGCGTTCTCCGAGACAATGTTGATTAAGCGTCGCGCACCGGCCCTTTGTTGGCAAAAGGTACTGACGTAATCAATTTCGTTGCCGTGGCAGTGAATCCTGATTGCAACTATGTGAAGTTTTTTCATTTCATTGTTTTGAGGGTACGCGCTTAACCTGTATAACCGAACGTTTTATATAACCGACTGTTGAAAATAAACGAAATGCTCGCAATTCTCAATGTGTCTTTTTGCTGTTCTGATGAACTGGATAAAGGGAGCTCAGTGTTTAAAATTTCGCAAACGATGCGTTCCCGTCAGTCTGCTAATCGAGAATAGTTGGGAATGGAATTCTGATTACGGTCAGGATACACATGTGTGAGTCATTCGCTTGCGTTGGGAAGCGCTTTGTTTAGACCTCAGAACCACTTCAGTCCAATCTCCATCTTGTTTGCGTTCCAACAACCTATGTCTGGGTGGCGCATTGGTTACTATTTGTGCATTTGTCCGACTTCGTATGCTCACTCTCTCCGTTTGGCCTATTGATGATCGCTTCTTGGGCGTTTGATGTATTCAGTTTGAGTACTCTGTTCGGACGTTTTCGGACTCTGCATTTTGTATGCATCACTTAACTCGGTGAGGCATTTCACTGTCGATACGTCTTGTTTCCGCTTTCATGAATTTATTTCAGTAATCGTTTTTTCCCGTTTCCAATTAACAGTTCGCAATTTCCAGAGCAAATAAATTTATCTTCACCGAATACTACTATTCTAGTACATAAATAATCATGTGCTTGACGATGTTTGTTTCTGTGACGTGTCCTGTCGCTCAAAGCAATAACTATGAGGAATATTCCTGGAGGATAGTTCAGCAAGTGAAAATCGAAACAGCTTGAAAAATAGTATTAAACGCGAGGAATAGCAGTGTTGCGGATGTAGACACGCCAGTTGTGTATCGAATAGTGATTTTAATCAACAACTCAAGCTAACACAAAGTTACCACGGGGCAGGCATCGCTTGATAAGTACTGAACAGCAGGCATCTTCGTAATCTTTATCTGTTGTGTACTTTCCCATCGTTTTCTCTCACCGTCGACGGCAGTACACTAGCTGTTGACACAGATTGCATCCAACCATGGTTGTAAGAACAAACCCTGGTTTGAAATTGAAGAAACTGAAAGGAATGGGACTGATTTCTTGCGTTTAACCTCAAACAACCAGCGTCAATGCGATCTAACCTTACAAGTAAACAACCGAGTTGCAAATGAATTTCAGGCTGCATCTGTAAGACAACTTCTCCAATTCCGTTTCCATTTACCAAGGTTTACCTATTATGTACTGCACCATTTATTTGAGGTTGGAGAAGACGTGCACGACAATATTAGTAATAGATTAGCGGTCTTACTGCACAACGTAACCATCTTTAGGTACATTTTTAGGTTTTGCATGATTGGACTTGACCGGCTCTTATGGCTGAAACGCCATTTTTTATCCGGATGAAACACCAGATGACTCCCCAATGCATGTGATAGAACGCAAACATCGATGACAAGGTGTTTCAATACGCTTTATATCAGTAACCTCTGGCAGCTGTTACTCGATGGTAAAGAGGAGCAGCTACCTTAACTGTAATCTGATACATGCCAGCCATGTCTCACATTGTGGAATACTGCTCTAACTTTAGAAACATGTGTTCCAATTTTACTTCTCACATCTAGCCTTTGAACTGCAGCCCCCTGAATGCACGAACAGGTTCGTGGAAGTCGGTTTCTAATCTACGGCCAACTTTATCCTGACGGACTTGCACTTTGACACTGTAGAACGTATCACGATTAACTGTACAGAGCAATAAATGTCTAGCGTCGGTTACGCCTCATGCAATTTGTCAACTATGTGCATGTTTTCTTCAATAGAGTCCCTTAAGTAGTATAGAAATATTTTGCTTTCTTGATGTGGTAGTCAAGAGTATACACTACATCGATCGGGATGACTGTGTTGACTGGGACTCCGACCTTGTCAGATAGACCAAAGGGAAGCAGTCAGACGAGGGGCAGTTGGACTCCCATAGTTGCGTATTGCACCATCGGCCGCATATAAGTGTTTAGGTGGTGAGGTATGCTTTTATGAGCATATCGCAGAACCGTTTCTGTGGTTCCAACACTGCTGCCTGCCGATTATGGCAGGCCGGGTGCAGAAGAAAGTTTGGCTCCTACCGAGTACGTGAGGACTAATGACAAAGGAATTACACAAACAAGGCGGTCACATTTAGTAACATGCAGGTTGATATGACTAACAAGAAAGTCTGGTAGTCGGGCACTTGAACGGATCCCAAACAATTGTCAACACGTTCAGAAAGAATCCCGATTTATAGCGCAAAGCTAAGCGATCGATTGGTCAGAAATCTTCATATACATAAAACAAAATATAGCGGCCTGGAGATTTCACTGGCCTGCCTACGGTATGATGTGTAAAATAGTTCCAAAACTCAGTTGCATATTGTACCCAAACTATTAAGAAAGCTCGCATGATGTGTGCTGTCCGATTGTTTGTCATGTGACTGTGGCGCGAATCCAAAAGACGCACATGTCACATTCTTCCGGTTTACTCGCTCGTCAACGGCCGGTCTGTAGCCTCTCTAGCTAATCAGTGTGTCAGTCCTGTTTATAGCGTTAACAGAGACCACTTGTACATCTGTTTTGTTTTTCGCGTTCGAAAATTGCGTACCTGGGGAAAAGGTGATTTAGTGCAACGAGCACTAAATAAAACACTCATTCGTTATGCTTCTACTATATTAGTAAGTGCTTTTTACTTGAAAAGGGCATTACTATTGTGTCTATCCGTATAGCGTGTGCAGAAATTACCCGTTGAAAATCATTCACACTACATACATAATATCCGATGTTATGCTTGTGCGTTTGTAGTCATGGGTGGTTATTAATAAATAAAATAAATAAAACTAAAACTGATCAATGTACGACAAAAACACCGAGCTTATTTCACGAAATGATCGAATACGTGGTGATTGACTGCAATACATATGATGGGGTACGGACGAAATATACTGCTCGGCTACGCCCATCCAATATGACTATTACACAATCACCGGTGAATGGTACCTCTATCCATTGGAACTTTGAACAAGACCGGAGCATACTATTCGCTTTCATGAAGCATGTGCTACACAGTTTTACACATCTGCTTCAGATCATTCGTACGCTTATCGTGCGATGAAGTGCTGACATTCTTCACCCAACAAAACCTTTTGTAGACATGAATAAAAAAATCAATAATGTAGGGTTAGTCCTGATTAGGGATTTCATCATTCGTAGGTAGACTTGATGTTTACGGCAGTACTCCCCTGTCTTTGCTTTCCATCGCTTACTTCAGTGTGGCGGACAAAATGGGCACATTATCCCCTTGTGACGTCCTTCGTAGCGGAATGTACCACATGTTCTAGAATACGCAAACGCCATTACTGCTGACTCAGTATTTGATAAGGATCACCACTTATTAGCGTACGATAGTGGATCCGCGACTGCTGCTCCACTCTTCACTTCACTGTGCTCCAGACTTTCTCAACGGGAGTCACCATAGACGAATACTGTGGTAATCACAGTGGCTGCCCCCCTTGATAAGTATCTTCAGAAAGGACACCTTCCAAATCAATATAGCAAGGAACATTGTCAAAAATTACCACTGTTGTTTATCCACCAGAGCACGGGACCGTTGCCCACGGTCAGTACTGCTGTAGGCGCACCCTCGCACCGAATAGGTCGTAACAAAACTTCCGGTCATTGCTCCAATCAAACGTAAGTATCGGTCCTTGCTGTTGATGACTGAGATGTACGCTTTCGTTCTCTCCAAAGAAAGTCTCATCGCCCTTGTGCAAAACAAGCTGAAGTTCGTTTCATCAATCTAACAAACAGTCTTGGAGCTCGAATACTACTTCAGCGATCGATAAACAAGATGCCGTCGTACCGCCCGAGTCCGATTGATATTTATACAGACGGGAATTTACAGCAGCTTCTTCACAGTAATGAACCGTCTGTTCAACTATCGAATGGTAATAGTTGTCGATACTTTTTCCGCAAACTGTTTTCGCACGCATTTTCAAAAATGCGGGATTCACTGTCGTGCTCGTGGAGATCCATTCGAGTATCATGCCGATTTTTGAATAATTCATAATCTTACTGCTGTGTCCTATGCACGGTTGCACTTCGTAATCAATGTAATCGACATGGAGCTACTTATACGTGGTCTTTCAATTCACTCCATTTAGGCAAGCTACCATCCGCCAATCACCGCTTCTTTCGAAAGCTTCAATAATGCACCTGCGCGTATCGGGACTGTTGTGGTTGTATTTATATCTGTCACCCATGGTTGATTTTGGAATATTGAAACATGTTAGAAGCCAGTCGACTTTGCCCGTGTAATAGGTCGCAGTATGATTAACGACTTTCGTTGTTTCGTGCTCTCTCCTTCATATGGGCTGGACTCTAACATAATAATCGTCATAGACAGCAACGCATCAGCGGTTTATACTGAACTCACTATCAAAAATAGTTACGTCTACATTCAAACATCCAACATCAAGATGCCTAAGTCTTGTAACCAAGCGGCCGAGCTGTAAGTGAAAGTAAGGCGTCATCAGTAAGGCAACTTCATTACGCCCTTCACCGCCCCCGCGTCATTAGTTGCACTCACTTCATAGACAGTTAGGACAAACAACGACAACATTCACGCCACTAAGCTCGAATAGCCGTCATCTCACTTAAAATCTCCGACCACTAACTCTGTGAGCCGCGAGGACCCCAGCCGGGGAGACGAACCCGATCTTCAGTTACCAACCCCTTCGTGAACGACTTGATTCTTCCACGCCAGGTAATCGTCTGTCCACCTCGCAAATTGAGCCAGCCGGCCGCAGCCTCGGCAACGAGTGCTTGGTGTGGCGGACGACTAGCTGACATCCTTAGTACGTGATTTAACCATCTCAGTTCATGCAAGCGTAAGGAGTGAAAAAAAGAACTCGTTTGACAACCAATGTCAAGCACCCGCTTCCTAATCTCCTCGTTGCTTACTCACTGATGCCACTCGATACGATTGACTGAACGCAGACATCGGTGGTCGTGTGCCTGGAGACAGTTCAGGTCTTCTACTTTGAGCGGCCAAGTTTCGCTGCCGCGCTCACTGTTGGTTGATATACGCGATCCCCAAGCATCAGACAGACAACTGTCTGTCGTATGAGGTGCTCCAGATTAGCGAATACTGTCCTAGCCTTAGAGATACGCATCTCTACTTTATTCTCTATACCTATGCCGCCGATGATGCAACTTCCCAGGTATACAAACCTGTCGACAACCTCATTGGTTTCATTATCTAACACTAAATCCACGTAATAACATTAGTCTTGCGTCCCTTAGAATTTTGAGGCTGCGAAACGCAATCCGAAATACTCAGTGGAACGCAAAATAGCGTTTAATGTTGTTTGTGCTGCTTGAAAGTAGTCAACCAGCAGCACCTTGTAGTCAGCATAATCAAGATCAGTCAGTCGTCTTCCACCAGGTAGGCGGTCCACGCCTGCATCTTGTGGGTGCCGGAGACAATCCTCCGTTATTTGGTCTATGACGAAACTGGACAACAATAACGGGAGTGGGCAGCTTTGAAATACGCCGCTGCTGGTGCTGAAACTGTCAAACAGTTCACCATAAACCCTAATCTGGGCTGAAGTATGGGAATAAAACGTGGACAATATGTACACATACTTGGTCGATACACCCCTGCGTTTAATCGGTCCACTGAGTCCAACGCACCCTTATAGTCGAGAAATATTGCCACTGTTAACCGGCGGTATAAATGATGCTGCTCTAGAATTCGACGATGAGTAAAAATGTTATCTATGCATCCCGAACTTCAGTGGGTCGAAGAAATATAGTGGTTGTCAGAACCCTAGAAATGACTGGGGTCAGATTAATTCCCCCATGGTTTTCACAAAGGCCTCTGATACCTTCCTTGAATATCGAAACTATTATCGAGTGACTCCAGCACGGAGGGATGGTTTTCGTCGTCCACACAAGTTGAAACACAGGAGTCAAACCCTCTACTAACGCCTCTTCCCCTTCTTTGAAAACCGTCAGCATGAGGTCATCTGCACCAGCAGCCTTACTACGCTTGAGAGACGAGATACAATTGCGGACCTCAGTCCCAGTCGATGGTTCAAAATCTACCGACCAGGGCACTACATTACAAGTTTGTGGCAACAGCACAGTAGGAGTAGGAGGTCAGCGAAATTCACCTTCATGGTGTTCTGCCGATCACTCTAACTTTCTGCACTCAGTATAGATGAGTTTGCCATCTGTTTCACTGATACCTCCACTGACAGATGGTCACCTGGGATCAATGGCACGGATAAGGTTAAACAGTTTGTCGGTGTTCCCTGAAGCAAAAGCGGTTTCCATTCCCTTAAATTTTCAACTAACCACGCCTCACGATCAGCAGTTAGGCTGTGTTTCAGTTTCGAACGGATATCTCTTCTAAATTCGTTATGTGAACTGCCAGGAAGAGTGTTCCGTCTGCTTCCTAACAACCCCAGGGATTTCTCCGAGATTCAGTGTCTGTTCAACCCCCGTTCCCCGTACCGCATGTTGCAGTACCTGCTTCCCGAATGGCCTGTGAGATTTTAGTCCAGCATCTATTAGGTTCTTCGGAGTGAGAACCACTAAGGCAGATACCTAGGCTGGTTTGATACTTATGCTTTGCCCACGGTATAGTCAGTTTCTTAACAGCCAATCGTTGCTGTCGGTGGGGTCGATGTCCAGCAAAAATAAGAACAAAACGACAACGTACCAATCCATGGTCTGAATCCATTTATGCATTCCCATAAGATTGACAGTCTTGAATCGAACGACGCCACCTTTACTTAGCAGGTATGTGGTTTCTCTGAGACCAGACCCGATTCGGAGAAGGCGGGCACCAAATACAACAATGGCATGCACGATCTCTGAAACTAGTGCTAGCTAAAAATAGCCTATGATTCGCACATAGTTGTAACAGTTGTCTGCCATTACCTAAGCGATGTAATGCTATCTCAAACTTACCACCTAGACGAGACTCGGCCTTATCAAGGTAGCCAAACTGGGTGTTCATAGTTCTGGCCGGAACGACTACATGATAACCATGTGTCAACCGAGAGCGGCCAGATCCGAGTAAAAGACACTCTTGACGCCCACGTCACTGTAGTCGGTTGGAGCATAAGCAGACACAACGAAAAGATTTCTAAAGGTTTTGTGTCTATAGCTGGCCTCAACAGAGCCTGCCAAGCAGACGGCACAGTCTAATATTTAACAGGAATCCAATCTATCAATGCGGCTGCAGCCGTCGTGCTGAGGATTATACCTACTCCTACTTGACCGGTAACGGCGGCCGGATAGTCACCTGAAGTGTATAATCAGTATCGGGTAGAAAGTGCAGGTGCTGTTAATTCCATACGTTGACTACTGTCGTGGATTCTAGTCTCTGAGATACAGCAAACATCAATATGTAGCGCGTCTAACGTTCGTGCGAGAGCAGCCTGTTGACCTATCTGTTTTAGAGTACGAACGTTGAAGGCAACTATAGTAATTTGCGTTCTAGGTGGAAGCACAGGACGCGGGAGGTCTGAGACTGAGTGGCGAGAGCAGGGACTTATCGGCACATTGTTACTATGATTAATTGTATCTGCTGTGGGACCTGCAGAGAAGTTAAAAGAATGGGGGATCGGGAGGGGCTGAGAGCTAAATTTGATAGGACAATGGGGAAAGGGGTCAGCAGTAGCAGCTGTATGCAGCAGATAGGGCGACCCGGTTTATACTGCGAGACGGCCGATGCAGTATGGAATTGTTTGTGTTGTGAGGATTCATGGCTGTGTGTGAGCTGAGATACTGCCAGGACGCCCAGACCTAGACAGCAGAACGAATAGGGTTCTCAACCAAAGCCTTTGGCTCAAAAGCCTGTACTGCAAGGCAGCGGGTGGGTGGCGGTGTACCAGAAATGGTACGTTTTTCAGGAAGAGATGTCAACCATCTTCCAACCCCCAACCTGGAGGACCAGGAGACTGTGTTTTGTCAGACCTCTATCTATTGGCCTGCCTAGTATGAGTAACTCTGTTGGTATGGTCACCATACAGTCCAATATAACCCAACAGGCTGCACCCTATATCCAGACTGGACCACATGACGGCTATGATAACTCAAGTGTCCTCTCGGACATCGCTCTGTCGCAACGGCCAATTTGTGCAGTCGAGATCAAAAAGGCTGCAAAACATGACTTCACTAGACTAATCATGAACCACTTTCAGAGCCTGAAAATATAATGGAGAAATTCTACTGCCCTAAAACGACAGGTTTTTATACGGAAGGTAAATTTTTGTGCATAAAGAAGAAACCGGTGTGGAAAAGTGTAAAATGATGTTTGCCAAGATTGTTTGATGTTCCTCTTCCTGTTCCAGTTTATTGTGGACGATATTCTCGACAGTTCACTTGGTAATCTAGTGAGCTTCGTGTGGAGCTTCTTCCTGGTGCCAAAATGACTGGCATGGAGTAAGATGATATTCTTTCCTAACTCCTCTGGCAAAGGTATGCGGACTATGGCGATCAAGGTAAATGATCGGGTTGGTTTATATGAAGTGCACTTCGCACCTTCGAAGTGCAACGTGCTGTTTCAAGACCAGGGCATACCCACTTGTACGTTCCTTTTTGCTCGAGATTGTGGGCATATTCACACACTCAGGTGACCTCACCTCTTCAGTCTGTAATATTTCTGATAAGATATCGACGACGGTAGGAAAGACACAAGTTGCTTGTGTGTGTGTGTGTATCCCGTTTTGCTTAGTAGTTCGGAAACTTGGCTTGCTTGCAATTATTGCACACAATAACAGACGTGCTTTGTTTGAGCATCATTTTCTTCGTCAGCCAACCTGCATTAATCGGATCGATCGCGTGTGCGATATGCTTGTTCGCATTTGCGCATTCCGATAAGTTCATGATATCCAATCTGTTATTGGGCTAATATCGTTGCTTACTCTGCAACTGCTTGTTGGGACTGATCCAACAAAATAGAAACCCTGTTGTAGAGTTCAGACGGGCTATGACCGATCAATTACGAACAA
>QNGE01007037.1:0-21226 GCA_008508345.1 Paragonimus westermani
TGATGGACAACTTGAAAATAAACCAAATCCCCGACTACTCATGAGTTTCCATTTTCTTAACATTTTTCCACTAACGAAGCCTCACGATCAGCATTTAGACCACATTTCAGTTTCCGACGGATATCTCTCCTAGACTCGTTACATGAACTGCCAGAAGGAATGTTCCATCTAGCTTTTAACTCCAGGAATTTCTCCGAGATCCCCCATGCTGCATATTACAGTACCTGCTTCACGGATGATCTGTGAGATAATGGTCCAGTGGCTAATCGGATCTTCAGGGTGAAAACTTCTAGGCCTACCGTTTGAACTGGTTTGGTATTCACGCTTTGCTGACGGTATAGCCAGCTTTCCAACAGCTAGCTGCTGTAACCGGTGAGGTCGCCACCCAACAAACGAAAACGTCTGAACGCATGATCTGAATCCAAGTATACGACCCATTAAAAACAGTAGTTCTGAATGGAACCACGCCATCCATAACCAACAGCCATGTCGTCTACCTGAGACCACGCCTGATTCAGAGAAGGAGGACGCCAAGTATAACAATGACGTGCATGATGCCTTAAACTGGTGGTGGTTGAAAATGGCTTATGCCCAACGCACAGCTGTAACAGTCGCTCGCCATTATCCAAGCGGTGTGGTGTTATCCCAAACCTGCCACTTAAACAAGACACGACCCCACCAAGGCAGTCGAACTGTGCGTTCATGTCTCCGGTCAGAATGACTATCAGAATCGTATATGGATCGATGGAAAACGACCAGATCCGAATAAAAGGCGTCCTTGACACCGGCGTCACTACAGTCAATTGGAGAATAAGCAGGCAAAGAAATGATTTCTGAAGGTGTTGCTTCTAGAACTGGCTTAACAGAACCTGCCAGGTGGGTGGCGCAAAGTCTACTGGTAACACGAACTTAATATACCAGTACGGCTGCAGTCGTCGTGTTGAGGACTATGCCTACTCCAGCTTGACCCGTAGTGGCAGCCGTGGAGTCACCCAAAGAGTGTAACCAATATCGGGTAGACAGTGCGAGTGCTGTTCGATTCGTTGACTGGTGTCATGGATTCTAGTCTCTGAAACACAACAGATATCGACGGTTAACGAGTATAACATTCGTGTGAGAGCGGCTTGTTGACGTATCTGTTGTAGAGTGCGAACTTTGAAGGCATATTAGTTTACCTCCTAGGTATAAGAAAAGAATGAGCGGGGTCTGAGGCTGGGTGGTAAGAGACGGGACTTACCGACACAGTGTTAACACGACTAACTATATCTGCTGTGAGACCTACAGAGCAATCACCAGAAATGGAAGTCGGGAGGAGCCTGAGAGCGAGGTCTGATAAGACAGTGGAAGAGGGGTGAGTAGTAGCATGTTTTCGTTTATCCACCCTGCTGTATGCAACAGATAGCCAGTTGTGAGTATTCATGGGTGTGGGTGGGTTGAGATGTTGCTAGGACGCCCAGACCTAGACAGAAGAATGATTAGAGTTCTCAACCAAAGTCACTGGTTCAAAATCCTGTACCTCAAGGTACAGGGTGGGTAGCATTGTGCCAGAACTGGTACCTCTTTCGGAAGATGCTGACCCTCTTCCAACCTTCAACTCGGAGAACCAGGAGACTGTGGTTTGTCAGACCTCTACCTATTGGCCTGCCTAGCATGAGTGACAGTCGGTGTGGTCGACACACCGTCCAGTTTAGCCCAACGGGCCATAGAGATGCGCATCCCGTCACCGCGCCAAGGTCCAATCTCGTTGTCAAGATGGAATACTTCTCGGTTGCCCGGGCTGAAAAAGGAGGTTAACTTGAGGGACCCCATCCAGAGGCTTTGGCCTAAAAGAAACCTAACACACGAACCAGCGTGGCAAAACACGGAGTTCGTAGTCCATTGGGAGTCGATGACCAGTAGTGGTTCGGCTCATACACCCTTCTGATAGGGTTCATCCATCCAGGATGCCTAGTGCACCCTGCAGGGGGCTGCGACAGATGCAGCGCAGTAGTTCGAGGATTTACTAACGAATTCGCATCTGACGTAGTGGAACTGTCCAGACGGGAAGTCCGAGAACGACGGGGCTGCAACGACATTTCCCTCTTGTGGCTGGGGGCAGGTGACCAAAGTGTTTCGTACACCCTTCGAATGGGACACAGACAATCAAGGTACCTTGCACATCTGGTCGGCGGTCACCCAGGTAATTCGCACGTTCATCTCAAGGATTTTTCACGACTGGCGGAGACTGGAGATGTCTGTACGCCATAGGAACAGTGCGTCAGACGGACGGCATGCTGTCCGGGAGAACATGTGTCTCCGTTGGGCACTTAAAACCCCTTCGTGGTGGAGTAACATACGCCATGTCGCAATAGCTTCAAGGAGCTAATGTTGCATTTTCTAGGAGACTACGCTGCCAACCGTTAATCCACCATGTCTTGGTAGTACTATCACTCATTGTCGGCGACCGCTTAATCGCCAAGATAATCCCATTATTTCGCATTTAGCCCCCAATTGGAAGGCTATTCATCAGTAAGTAAATTGGGGCGCGCCCGTTAGCGCTGAGCAACCCCACCCATTTACACGGGTACCGGTTAATTTAAAAACGTAACTGACGCAGAGCAACCAGGTTTTACAATCGAAAAGCCGTACCACGTGCACAATCGCGCTGTGCATTCTGCTTCCTAGATGGAGACAGACAGCGCTAAGATTAGTAACTACCAACCGGAATTGAACGAAACAAAGGGAGCCTATTTTCTAATCTCACCAATAACTGTGAAGTAACCCAAGGAAAACGAAACTCCCGACTAAACCTAGAAAGTCACCACGAAGGATAAATACGGTGGAGTAGAGACAACTGTTCGCGTATTCTGTACAAGCTAAGCTTCACATGCACAAGTATGGTGGTATATCTTTTTAACACCTTACGCTATCCATTTGACTTTTCACGCTAGCATTGAGAGGATAACAAAGACTAATTTCTTGGCACTTTGTTACTATGATTTCTGCATTCGTTGATCTTCGGTTTGCTTCGTCTGGTTGGTAGCAACAGTTCATGAAGTACACAAACAATTTATGGATTGGGGATCTCGCCCACAGCGATTCAACGTTGAGCACAGAGTGACCGTTCATCAGAACAGCGGAATCAATGGCACTGTGAATTTTACAACCTTTTTCAGCCATCGAATATTACCAGCCTAGCAAACTGGGGACAATCAGTAATTATATCTCACCGTCAGTCTTAGAAACTATTATGGGGTGTGAACTGTCCGGGCTCCTTCGTGTCTTATCAAGTCTTGTTTCGCTGAAGGTCATCGGAACTAAGTGCATAACTCTGATAGGTAGTAGAAGCCCGGAGAACTATTCAGCTGATGTTATTCAAAGAAATGGACGGTACATCCACAGATTACATATTGAGATACCAATGGCCTCCATTTGTTTGTCCAATGATACTTAAGGATATCATTTCCTCTGCACGAGGTAATAGGAATCACAATACCGTCGAATCAAGCTGTCAGCACTTCACAATTTCTACGCGCACTTTCTTTTCAGATAGAGCTTCCTTAGGGCTAATAAATATTTCAATATTCCGTTCAATCGACTTGCCTACCCTAACGCCAAAACAAGCTGAATCACCACCATCCTTCCGTACTCTTCTAGGAGACAACATGCCTATTACAACTAAATCCCGACGACACTTCAAAGGATTGGAAGTTCATTTGTAAGAAAATACGTCGATTACTTCAGGGCGAGGTCAATGAGCCACCGAACTCGCCAAACCATGCTCAAATTCTAGTGGTCTCCAAGGACAGACGTGAAAAAAACAAATAGTGGACTAAAGTGAAACCACAAACACGTACACTTTCTTTGATGCCTCTCCTCAGTGTAAAGTAGATAAACTAACTGAGAAAATGGCGAAGCACGACAGGATTAGTGCGCTAGCTTTAAAAGGTGCATATAATCAAATTCCCATCAAAGAAGGCGAAAGGAACCGCTCATGGCGTCCAGAGCACCTAGTCACCTTCAGCAATTCTGCCATATACCCTTTGCTGTAACCAACAGGGCAGCTTGTTTCCAGGGAACAAGTGACGATCTGATCGCTATGCAGAATTCCGGAGATACCTTTGTTCAGGTGAACGTAAAAATAAGCAGAAAAAGTCCGGTCGATCATAACCGGAATCAAAAACGTTTTCACAGGATAACAGTTAAATATATGGTCAATTTCAGTGAGGCTAAAAGTATCAAAGCAATGAATGCGACACAATTATTCAGCTTCTGAGTATCGAAGGATGGTATCCGACTCAACTCTGGTCGTCTTTAGTCATTTTAGGGACTACATCCTCCGATAAGCATCAAGGCCTTGTTGGACATCCATCGGTACAAAACCAGACCCTCCCGATGACCGTTTCCGTAAAACAAACGTTCGAGGAATTAGGAGGAAATTTGTCGGGTCAGTTCGCAACACTGTGTTCCTCGTTTGTCTTGGCGTGCATTCTTTGGTCGTCTTTAATGCACCCAACGGCCGTTGTGTTGTGGTGCATGGGGAGATTCAGGTTAGCACACCTGATGCATTGAATAAAGGCGGGTTCCAAACGAGAAAAACCGAACCCAGAAAGAACTGAAGCTGGTACTTAAGGAACATCTGGCAGAGCGCTGAGCAGAACGTGGAGATTTGTTTCAATTACGCTCACTCCAAGGCACATCAGGAGCTGTATGGGTCTTGACCTCCAGGATTTGCGGTATCGGCTAAGGTCGTTTTTACCAATGGATGTTTCAACTTCGAGGCCGGCTGAGTGGGACACAATGAATTTACTTTGTGGACGGATGTAAATAGCGAGAGCTTTTGAGGGTTCCAGTTCTCCCGACAAGGAATCTCTGCATCAAAAACATAGTAACACGTACCAACTTGTCTTGATGGTGTCAGAGGACTGTAATGGGGAATAAGTGCACGTGTACCACTATTACACACGTGGGTCTATATACGGACGAACATGTGTATGACCTATTTGACAGATAAACATCCGTGTCCCATGCAAAGCAGAGCATCCTAGGATACGGATCACGAACTAGAGTAACGATCCAGGCGAATTTAGAACGCATGAACTGTCGTGACACTCATAACAAGCTCTGGCAGGGAGTTCCGAGCTCTTTAGACCCGAACTGAGAAATTGTGCTTATACTCAATTCTATTGTTTTGACTGCTTAGTTTGAAGGAGGGCACTCAAGTGAGTTGGTACCCGTAAGAGCAAGCACGGATCTGCATGAGTGGTTTTGGATTCTCACAATCAGAAACACCATTATTAGGTCGCCTCTCTGTATATGGTATTCCACGGAGAGATTTGGTTTGGGAAGCCACATAAAATAGCGCTTAACCCCCAAACAACGCCTCTGAATAGCTCCTGAAACAGATTTATTCTTCTGTGAATGAAGAGACCAAACAAGCAGCCCTTCTCCGCGGTGGAGACGAACAAACCTGTTGTGCAGATATTCAGGACACGATCGCTCGTATTTCTCACGCACGCCGTAGGATTATTGTACATGGTCATAAGTGGTCCTGAGGGCGTAGACTTAAATCACATGGACCATGATAGAGTTTTCTTGATCATCCAGTGCATTCATCCGAAAGTCGTGGGCATTGTTTGGGACGGTTAAAAGTAGCGTAGGATTATTGCACATGGTGCTGTGTACACAGCACGTGGTTCTTAGAGCGTATAGGCTTACATCACGTGGTCCGTAACAGTTTCCCTGGGTGTCCATTAATGCATATTGTTCGGGATGGTTAAAAGTTAATTACTACTTCACCGGTTGCTGTATGTAAAGTTCCAAAAGGTGTTTTTTGGAACACCAAATGGAGGCAGGATTGCTGAGAAAACATTTCGCAGTTTCATAGAAACTGCAAACTCACAAGGATGTACTATGGTACAGCCCAGAGTTTGGTAGTACTAAGGAAATATCTAATTGATGTAGGTCGTACACAGTCAGTTAACACCCTCACGCCTTATGTATTTTACTAGGCCCATAGACTCCAAACATGTGGCTGTAGCCAACACCGTTGAAAGTGAACCACTTCACCGGGTGCCGTCTGAAACATTCCGCAGGGTGTACTAAGAGAACACCAAATGTAGGCAAGATTACTGAGAAGGCACTTCGCAGTTTCGTGAAAATTACAAACTCATGAAAATGTGCCAAGAAACAGCCCATAGTGTGGGCGGTATAAAGAAAACATTATTGTTCTAGGTAGTGCACACTCAGTTACCACCCGTTACAGTGTACTTAACCTTGTATGCCTTGTGTATTTTACTAAGGCCATACACCATGTAACTATAGCAAGCACCCTTCAGAAGTGTTAGTGTGCTATTGGCTTTTTTCGGATGTTTATGTCCCCCGGATTCAGGTGATCGGACAGCAGAAAAAATTCCAGAAATTGTAACGTTTTGAGTACCAGTTGAAATACTCAATGGGTTTCAACATCAAGGAAGAATAAACTGCAACGCAACAGTTTAAACTGAGCGGCAATCCTGAAAATTCACAGCGGTTCCAGCGATTTCAGCGATTGATACACGGGTTCGAGGCAACGGCCCAAGGTTCCCTGATCCAGTCGGCTTTCCTTGCTCAGTGTCAGCGGGCTTCTGTTGATCTGAAAGGCGATCATTGAAAACAGGGTGTAGCACCGCACATGGAGATTACAGTGAATACCAAGAACAGAGAAAGATTATTCGCATAATGCAATTTTAGATAAATGAGAATCAAGCAAAGCTTTAAAACGATCCCTAGAAGCGCTACTGACGACCTCAGAAGGAAGGCTGTTCCAATAGTTAATAACCCTGTAAGAAAAGAACTGCTGCCTAAGAAAGGTCCGAGGACGAAGCTTGAAAAGCTTCCTATTATGTCCTCGCCGGCCGTCATCATTCGCTACAGTGAAGAACTGTTCTACAAGACCTACTCTAAAGAAGAAGTGTGTGAGTATTATATCCCCGCGAAGTCTTCGAAGTTCAAGTGGGTAAAGGTCAAGAATTTCAAGTCGAGACTCGTAAGTAACATTACTCAGGCCCGCGACCATCTTGGTAGCCGCGCGCTGGACACGCTCAACAGCTAATATGTCTCTCTGCAGGCCGGTATACACGACCTGATTGGCATACTCGAGGAGCGGTCTTATATAAGTCCCGTAAAGCGTTTGAAAAGCTTTCTTGTCCATGCGGGAGAAAGTGCGCCTAATCATCATAAGAGCGGCAAATCCCTTTTTTGCCGCCATCTCATGGTGATACGTGAAGGACAAGTTAGATGACAACCAGATGCCCAGATCTTTCTTCAGGTCGATTCTCATGATATCTACTGTGCCAGATGCGCTATGAATCATGAAGGCATTGCCAGAATCTCCACCGAGTGACATGTGAGCACATTTATTGTCATTTAGTGGGAGACTCCAATCGTCCGACCAGCGCTTGATCGCGTCAAGATCAATTTGTAGTGCGCTGGGATCAGTGGCATTCCAGATTTTTAGGTCGTCTGCATATAAGAGGACGCTGCTGGAAATGTTGCTTGGAAGGTCGTTGATGTAAATGAGGAATAACAAAGGACCTAGAACTGACCCTTGGGGAACTCCCGCAGAAATGAAAGAGGGAGACGAAAGGTCTGCTCCGGTCTTGACCCTAAACGTTCTATTATCAAGAAAAGAGGCAATCCAGCGAAGAACCTCTCCTTGAATACCGTAGGCTTCCAGTTTGTGTTTCAGGGGGCCGTGTGGGACACGGTCAAAAGCCTTGGCAAAATCAAAGAAGATGGCATCAGAGATGAGGCCATTGTCTTTGGCCTCCGTCAGACTATCCATGAAAATAAGCATGTTTGTTATGCATGACCGATTAGGAAGGAAGCCATGCTGTGTGGAAGAAAAAAGATTATTTGATAAGAAGTGATTGAGTATGGCGCGCTTTAGTAGGCGCTCCATTATTTTGCACGGGATGCTAGTGAGGCTGATTGGCCGATAACTAGCCGGAGAGTGCCGGTCACCCACTTTAAATATGGGTGTGACCATCGCCTCTTTCCATGCGCTAGGGAGGATGCTAGTCTGGAGTGTTTGCTTGAACAGCTTATAAAGGGGTTCAGCCAAACTAACAGCTGCTTCCTTGAGTATTCTGGGATGGATCATGTCGGGACCCATTGCACCGTAAGGATTAACCTTGAGTAAAAGGTCTTCGACATCTAGCACAGAAAACTCAGCGGTCACGAGTGGTTGCCTGAACTTCTGCAACGGTAGTACAGGATGCCAGCTCGGGGATACGACGTTATAGATTGCCGAGAAGTACTCCCTGAATAACTCGGCCACAACTAGGGAGTCAGATGAAGTCTCCCCGTTGGGTAGTCGTAAAGAAAGAGCTGAAGGTTTGTTCTTTCTTAGTCGCCGCATATGCTTGAATAAGAAGTTTTTGTTCCCGCGGGCTCTTATGAGGATCTTCTCTTGTACGAGTTTGGTGTGTTCGCGGATTTCCCGCCTACACCTGTTTCGGACAATGTGGAACGCGCTTAGGTCCTCTGAGTTTCCAGTAAGCTTATGCTTCGCGAATAATTGGGAACGGTTATCGAGAAGACGACGTATCCTGCGTGGAAGGGGTGGCCGATAAGAGAAAATGCACAGTTTGCGCGGTATAAATAAGTCGTCTGCTTTTTGAATTGCGCTGTGAAACGTGTGGTAGTTCTGGTCCACGGAGTCCAAGTCAAGAAGAAGTGAACCTAGGTAGGTTCTCAGGCCGTTAAAATCTGCTTGATTAAAGTTTCGAACGGTGAATCTTTTTGCTGGTTGTTGTAACCAGTAACAGATAAGGTCAAAGGCTAACAGAGAGTGGTCACTGTGTCCAAGTGGTGGCTTGATGATCACTCTGTCTACCAGGTGGCTCTCATTAGTGATAACTAAGTCGAGCAAAGAGGGAATCTGACCAAAACGGTGCCGCGTCGGGGCGGTGACGTGCTGTGACCACGCCTTCCGACGTATCAGCGTTGATAAGGAAGTCGAGAATCCGCTTTCACAGTCCTGGTGAGAAACTGATGCCCAGTTTATCTTGGGTGCGTTAAAATCACCCATAATAAGCAGATGTGTAAAGCGTTGTAGGCCTAGGAAGTTTTCCAGGCTTACCAGAAGGGTGTTGTCGTCGGGAACGTCTGATGAAGGAGAACGATAAATAACCCCCACTAGGAGTGAGTCTTGGCCGCGCAGTGGTAGTCGAAGCCAAAGAGCGTCACATTTATCAGAGGACTGGAAGCCACCAATAACCGTGGGTGTCGGGAGACACTGCTGAAGAAAAATCGCAGAACCCCCCATTCTCCCTCGGGCAGAGTCAGCCCGGTAAACAGAATACCCCGGAACACTCAGTTCACTGTCACTGATATCACCTGTAAGCCAGGTCTCCGTGAAGGCGAACATGTGGGGTTGGGTGTCATGAATTAACTGTCTGATTTCCGGTAATTTATTAAACAGACTCAGACAGTTGGTATACATGCATCTGAAAGCTACTTCCTCGTTGGATTTCGCGAGAAAATAGAAAGGATGGTGCGAGGAAGAGCCTGGGAAAGAAGGCCTAGAAATGAGGAGGGTGGTGGGGCTGGACTCGGTCTGTTCTTCCGAGTTGTTCTGACGACCCTTCTTCGAGGATGTGGGCGCGACATCACCGCCTGTGCGTACGTCAGCGACCCTAACGGGCGTTCGATCAGCGTTCTGGGTGCCGCCACCTGGGAACTTTGCGTCCCCGTCAAATTCCGCTGCTTGGGAGGGTGTTTGAAAGTTTTTACCCACGGAAAATTTGACTTCCTCGTTTTCTGGGAGCGGGGTTTGGAAGACAGCAAAGGGCGCTGTGTTATGGGGCCACTGAAAGAGATATTTATAGGGGTGGGCCAAATGGATGCTTTTTGAGCTTTAGGAGGCGGTCCTAGCAGGCTGCTTCCGTTCCGAACTCTTGGGAGGAAGAGTCTTCTGCTGGGCAGTTTGGTGGGTTTCAGGGTGGGTAACTCTGAAGACGGTTTTTGCGCGGTGTGTGTATCCTCAATGCTTGTGCCTGTGCCTGAGGCGCCGGTCGTTGGAACGACCATACAGACGGTGCCTCCGCTTTCCACAACAGACACAGGGGTCTGAGGGGCTACGTCGATAGCAGAAACTACGACTTTAGTCTCCAGTTGTAGCTTCTGGTCTGCCAAGATTTGTGACTTAGTCTTGGTCCGCTCTTCGCGTCTCGCTCTCTCTTGCCGGGAGCGGTCGAAAGATACGCCTTTCAAATGGGCGTTGGCGGACTTTAAAGCCTCTGTTTTGCCTACCACTACCTCGGGACTGAGCATGGCTGGCAAGGTTACCAAAAGGCCAAGTGACTTTTTGGTTGTCTTGGCCCGCAGCCTACTCGCAAGTACCATGTTTGTGGCATCCGGGGAGAAGGAAGTTCCTAGGACTGTCTTAGCTAGCTCGGTTGGAGAAGAGGTTGTAGGGAAGCGGCCCCATAAGACAACTCTCTTTTCCCTGAGAGCTTTTTCCTTCATTCTTACTGCCGCCTCCTCTATGTGGGCAGTTGATAGGGCAACTGCTTTCTTGGTGATTGCAACACCGGGGAGAGCAAGCGCTATATACTCATTCAGGGAATGTAGTTCTAATTTCATTTCGGACAGAGTCCGTTGATACTCCTCTATCTTACTCTCCATGGAAGAAATGGAAGGAGATACAGAGCTAAGAAGAGCCCCGCATTTACAGTTGCAGGTTTTCTGCGTCACTCCACTTGACGTGGTGCGTGTGAGACCAGTCAGCTGCGGAGCGGTGCCTTGGCTTTCGCTGAACCTGCAACTCATACAGATGTAAATAAGAGATGAGGAAGCTAGCTGTTTGTACTGGTGTTCATTAAGACCAGTGCACTTGAAGTGATACCACTTCTGACACTGGTCGCACTGCATGCCGTTTTGTACGGGTATTTTACAACCATACCGGCCGCAGGCGCTTGCTACTACAGACTGTGTCTGCTGAGTTCCAGCACTGCTAGATCTAACACGGGTCATTGTCGAAAAGGATGAGTAATATGCAAGGGGGCTAAAAATAGTACGGACACTATCGAACACGAACAATACAATATGCAATGAATAATGCTATTCGACAAAGAACAGCAATGATTGTGTAAATTTTTTGATGCACTGGGCACCAAGATAGCAAAGATATGAATGGATAATGACAGCAAGGAAACACGAGGCTAGAGAATAATACGGATAAAATCGAGCACAATATGACACGCGATGAATTATGCTATTCGACGAAGAATAGCAATGATCGTGTATAATTTTTTGATGCACTGGGCACCAAGATAGAAAAAATATGAACGAACAATGACAGCCAGGAAATTTAAACCAAATTTTGAGTTACCCGCCTTTGGTTCAACGATTGATACACCAGTTTAAGGCAGGGCCCCACGGTTTCCAGAACCAATCATTTTTTGCTCAGCGTCAGCGGGTGTCTGTTGATATAATGAATTTTCAGGTCAGTGAGAATCAAGTAATGCTTTAAAACGATCCCTAGAAGCCCCGTTGATGACCTCCGGAAGAAGGCTACTGCAGTGGTTAATAATCCTGTAATTCAAGAGCTGCTGTCTAAGGAAGGGCCGTGGATGATGCTCGGAAATCTCCATGTTACATTCTCGCCAACCATCATTATTTGCCAAACTGAAGAACTGTTCTATGATACCTGCCCTCATGAAGAAAGTCATGAAAATTAAATCACCGCGGGGTCGTCGAAAATCGAGGGGATACACATCAAAAATTTTAAGTCGGGGCTTCTCCGTTGCACGTCTCGTGCCCGTGACGAATCCCTTTCTCTTCTTCATTTCACAGTGATACGCGAAGAATAAGCAGGATGACAACCAGGCTTCCATATCTTTCTTCAGAACGATTTTCATGGTATCTACGCGCACTATGAATCACAAGGACATAGCCAAAACCTTCATCGCGTGACGTGTGAGCAGGCTTATTGTCATTTAGTGGAAGGCTTCAGTCTTTCGAACGGCGCTTAGTCGCGTCAAGACTAATCTGTGGTGCACTGGGATCAGTGACAATGGAGATTGTCTGGTTTTCGGCTTTTAGGCGGTCGCTGCTAGAAATACTTCCGAAAAGGTCGTTGATGTTATTCAGAAATAACAGAGAATCTAGCGCTGACCATTGGGGAACTACCGCTGAAGTGAAACGGGTAGACGAAACGTCTGATCCGACTTCAACTCCGAAAAAGTTATGTTATCAAGAAGAGAGGCAATCCGGCGAAGAAGCGCTCCTTGAATATCATTTGTTTCCAAAATGTGTTTCAGAGGGCCGCGTGGGACACAAGCAAAAGCCTTGACGAAGTCAAAGATGAACGCACGTTAGATGAGTCCATTATCTTTGGCCCCTTCCAGACTCTCTATGAAACTAGGCATGTTTGTTATCCATGACCGGTTAGGAAGTTGGCCATGCAGGGTAGAAGGAAAAGGATGACGTGATGAGAAGTGATTCATGATGGCACACTTCAGTCGGCGCTCCATTATCGTGCACGCACAGTTACTTAGACTGACTGGCCGGTAGCCTGCTTTAAAGATGGGTGTGACCATCGCTTCTCCCCATGCATTAGGGAGTGTGTTGGTATGGATTGTCTGTCCGAGCGGCTTACAAAGGGGTTCTGCCAGACTAGTTGCCGCCTTCTTGAGTATTCTAGGATGGATCTTGTCAGGACCCATTGCAGTATATGAATTAATCTCAACAATTAGCACAAAAATCTCAGCGGTAACTAGTAGTTGTCGGAAGTTCTGTATCGATGGTGCGACGTCGTTAACTGCCGATCAATACTCCATGAATACCTCGTTCACAACTAGGGTGTCAGATGAAGCCCCGCTCTGGGTAACCGAGAATAAAGAGCTGAGAGTTTGATCTTTCTTACCCGTCGGATATGGTTGAATAAGAAACTTTTGTCACTGCGAGCCTCTGGGGGAATCTTTTTCCGTACGAATTTGGTGTGTTCAAGGATCTGCCACCTACAATTATTTCGAACAATGTGGGATGTGCTTAGGTCCTCCGAGGAGATGACGTATTCTGCGCGGATGAAGTGGCCGAAATGAGGAAGTGCACAGCTTGCGAGGCAAATGCGCTTTGTAACGCACGGCAGTTTTGGCCCACGAAGTCACACTGAACCTAGGTGGTTTCTCAGGTCGTTGAATTCAGTCTGATTAGGGCTTCGAACTGTGGATCCCTTTGCCGGTTGTCTCAGTCAGCAACAGGTATGACCAAACGTTGGCATAGTGTGGTGACTGTGACGAAGTTGCCGTACGGTGGTCGTTCTGCCTTCCAAATGGCTCTCGTTAGTGATGAACAAATCGAGCAGAGAGTGTCTGACCAGAACGATGCCGCGTCGCAGCTTTGATGTGCTATATCCACATCTTCCAACGGACGCCTCACAATCCTTCAGTATCAAAGATTTCGACGATTTTTACACGGGGTCGAGGCTGGGGGCCTTAATTACCCGGATCAAGTCAGTTTGTCTGTTTTGATACCCGGCGGTTTTCTGTTGACCTGAAAGGCTGTGATTAAAAATAGGACATAGCACCGCTCTTTGGGATTGTAGAAAGTATCAAGAACAGAGTAAAATAATGAAGTAACAGGGTAGAGTAAACAAATAATCCAACAGTTTCTTATGTGGGTGGGACTCCAACAACACTTTGAAACGGTCCTTAGAAGAACAGCTAACAACCTCTAGTAGAAAGTCGTTCCAGTAATTGATAACTCTATAAAAGAAGAACTGTTGCCTAAGGGACGTCCACACACGGTGCATCTGGTGTTTTTTGCCGTGACCCCTTCAACAGTTATCATTTATTGAGGTGAAGAATTGCTGCACGAGTCTTGTGCTCAAGTGGGTGTGTTTAAGAACTAAGCCACCGCGAAGTCTTCAAAACTCAAGTGGATAAAGATCGAGAATTCCAAGACGAGACTGGTGGGAGAGGTGCCGAAAGATAGTGACCATTTTGGTGGCTACTCACTAGACAAGTTCAGTGGCGAGTACGTTCTTATTCAAACCGCTTTAAACGACTTGATTAGCATGCCCCGTAAACCGTTTGAAAATCATGTCTGTTTATGCGGGAAAAGGCTCCTTTCATTATTCCATGAGTCATAACTCCCCTTTGGGCGGCCGTCTGGTGGTGATAAGAAAAGGATTAACCTGGTCCCTTTAAAGGTCAACTTTCGCGGTGTGTACTACAATTTGTGCAATATATATCACGATCAGGTTGCAGAGTCTCCTATGAGCATCAGTTGTACACACCTGCCCTGGTTTATAAAGAGACTCCAGTCATCTGACCAGCGCTTAATACGGTCGTGGTCAATCTGCGATGCCTAGGCATTACACACCTTCCAGATTTTTTAGATCAATAGCATACAGGAAGACGTTGCTGGCAATAAGCTGGAGGAGGGCATTAGTATATATCAGAAACCTCAGTGGAACAAGTGTCGATTGATGAGGTACTCCCGCGGAGACCGGGGAGGGAGAAGAATGTCCCCAGTAAATATTTACTCTGGAAATCTTGTTACGAAGAAAGAAACCAATCAAGCGCAGAACACCCTCTTGGATCCCACGAGTTGCTAGTTTATACGCAAGACGACCGTGTACGATTCGGCCGGGTCAACGATAAGATTGGTGAATAGGAAAGAAGCCTGCTTCCTGGGCGATTACCCATCTTTCGGAGCACAACCGCAAAACGGTTGCGGTGTAGGAAACATGAGAAACAGTCGCAGTGTCTCGACCGATGTGGCATATTTACCAGGACGTGCCATAAAATTCAAACTGGATCCGCCGGAAATCACATCGTCAGGCACAGCACTTCACATTTTGCAGTGTCACAGTGGAAAGAAGGTGCGATGACACTGCAACCGGCTATTTTGGAAATCTATTTTGTGAGGGTGAACTCCAGATGAACTATTACGGGTCATGCTGAAGAGGCAAATGCATCGATGGCTTACAGATGTGAAATTTGGCAATCGGGAGTAAGACCACTTCCTATGACCTCGAACACCTAAACTCCCTGCAACGTGGGAGAAGTCAAGCTAGTACCACCGTACCGGCCCACATCATCTTGTGAACGTAAAGATGCTGTACTTCATTAATCTTAAACTTAGTGTGTTGGCGTGTCCATCGCAGACTTCTTTGCGGCCGTGTAATGAACGTGCGTAATTTCAGACACTGTGGGATACGTTCCGCTGGGTAACAATGTTTGGTCATTGCCGTCTGGACCGCCGCTCAACCAGTTTGAACTCTGAAGACCGACCTGGGTTTCCGCTGGCGTTCGCACTCTGGTGGACGAACGACATCGAGGACCACTTAACGCTTGAAGGCTTACGAATGTTCCGTGCAATTGTCATAGCTTACGAGTGAAGGCAAACAGTACGCCACGCGTTAACCCACAGTTGGTCGAAATGAATGATAGGTATGAGGTCTGTAGAAAGTAGTACATGCTACTCTCGCCTTTCTTCAGCGCAGACTATAGCCGCTTGTCTACATGCGTTCAGGATATTTGTCTGGATGACTGAAGCCGTGTACCGGATATATTCCTCATCATCTCGTTCGTCGAATCTGATGTCTGCGAGATAACTGTATATGTATGTGTGATGAAGCTCACTCTCCCCAACTAAGTCAACAGGATAATCACTTCAAGTTACAGTGATCCGAGCGTTCTTGGGCTCGTGTACAAGCGGTACACTGTCCGAGGGCCACTCTGAGTCGACGACCATCATCGGTGATGTGCTGGACCTCCTTTTTACCATCACGGGGGGAGTGTAAACGTTGGCTGACGTAAAGGGAACCGACAAATCTGTGAATTTACAACATGAATCTACAAGGTAACGGAGGTTGAACCTGCTTGTCACAGCATTGACACTCATTTATGTCCACCATTTTTATACACTCAGAGTGAAAAAACAGTTGATCAGTATCACGGCAACGGCTGTCCATCAGTATCGGTTCACCGCAGTTTCCACATGGCAGTCCTGTTTCAGGCCGCTTTACACATACTGGTTGCTAACTGCTTGTAGATGCGGCAATGGGGAAGTCGTACAAGGGTGAACCAATCTTAGCCCACTATACTATTTTACTGGCAGAAGCAATGAGGCTGTTGAAAGAGGTCACTGACTTGCGGATGCTGTAGCCGTGCAGTTTTTTGAGCAAATTATACGTGGCTTCATTTTGACGGTTGAAGTTGACTGCGGCGAGAATCCAAGGCGACGGGCTCACCAATCGTTTAATTGGCATATTGTACTTTGCCAGCCACCGTTCATTAGTGGGGGTGCAACCTCTGCAAACGGAAAAGACAATATAGAGATCCTCAATTTATGGGTGGAAACACTGACGGAACATGTTTGCAGGAAGCCACACCGAACGGTATAAACGACACTGGCAAGTACCGTGCACGCTATCGACGACGAAAGCGTCACCATCTTGTTGTACACGGGGATGCAATGTTCAAGGTGAGTGATAGATAACCGCTTTCCTTGCACTCAGATACTTTTCCGAAGTGGAGTCGTGGGGTTCGTTCTCTCGTATGTTTTCGGGCAAGATGACTTACGAGTGTGGTCGCTCGATAAAGAATGTTTTTGATGTACAAGACAACATCAACAATTTCACGATGGTCGCAAGTCAAGTTTGAACCCACGGTCTACGATGTAAGGGTGCAACTCACCTCTGTTGACTGCCTACGATGGCCACTTGGTTGAATGGATGAAGACAGTGAAGAGGTCGTCCTCTAACAAAAATGACGGACCAGTTCTACCACATCACATGCTTATACACGGCGTCACCTACACGGGAGAAACACAACACGATGTTACGGTCAAACACCACGTGAGTTGCCTTCGCTTGCGCGGCCATCTTATCCGCCACAAGCTTCTTCACTGTAATGTGTTCACCCATCATTTCTTGAAAAATTTCGAACAGCTTACATAGTGATGTTTACTTCTTACTACGAACCTACCCGTATATTATGGCTCGGTCGTGTCTCAAGCCATCTGTTGTTAGGGTCTGACTTAAGTTCCAGCCTCGGTAGTATGAGAACATTTTTCATGACGTACTGGCGCTTGTTTGCTCCACGGGCGTCACATATAAACGCAACATGTCGAAGTAGTTTAATTTCCGTTTACTGGGCGAAGCAGGCATATGCATATCGGTTGCCTTTATCCCGCATGGTGCGCACCACACCTATCGCACTAGTCACCGGCAAAATTCCCCCGAGGTTCTCTAATGTTCTCTTGCTATTCTTACACAACAAGCTCACCGGACTTTACGGGCTTCAACTTGCAGCGGGTGCTTCCAACATCAGCGATCTTGATAAACTCACCGTAACCAAGTGCTACATACTACTCAATGTCAGCATTTCATGCACTGTACTGGAACAGGTGCCTGAATTTTTTCAATTCATCGGCAGTGAGTCCGCGATTTTTGGGTGACTCATATGCCAGACCATTGGGGAATGGCTGTGCTCTAACTCGAAAGAGCTCACAACCGAACAGGCATTTTGTCGGGCCGCATGAAATTGCGAGCTCCAACGTGTGTCAGGAGAGCTGAATTTTTGAGATTAACAACAATTACCTCATTAGACACGTGGCACTCCCTTGCAAACACTCCTACATCTTTTATATTTCGTCCGATGATAATAAATATAGGAGGTTTTCAGGGGACCATACTTACGCACCTTCTTATATCCCAAAACCGTCTTGGAGTTACGGCTCGCCTCACGAACATAAATAACGCCCACATCCTCCATATACCTCCAACGGTTCTCCTGGAACCATGAGAAACCGCGAAATTCACGATTCACAAAAACCTCCTTAAAAGCTTCAATACATTCTGTTTCCTAATATTAATATCCGCATCATCGTATGCCTAGATATACATTGCTTCGGCATCCATGTAGTAACAATGCCAGACGCAGGCAACCACAACAACAGCAGCCCTACCGATTTTCGAACACAGCAGACGGTGAGGTGGTTTTCAATTAACAGCCAGCTGAGGCAAACCGATATGAGTCCATGGCAAAGCTCCCGACGATTTCAATTTCTGCACCAGATGCCAAGCTAATAGAGCGGAATATGCAGTGGAATAATTTCTTACCCGAGATAACTGAAGAAATCACGGTCTGCGACTAACAGTGAAGGGAGTGCCGTGTTGGAACTGAGAGTTTTGACCATGGTAGTGACTGCTTTTGATAAAACCTACCTGACTTTGTTCACGAAATTGTAGGAATATATCATCATCTCCAGAGTTTCTACATACGTTGCACCCTGATGCGTTTTCCTTTTATTCAAAAGCGCCAGCTATTCTACGAGGTAAAGTTCTACTGATAAAAAAGCCCCAGTAACTCAACCACTCCATGAGTGACCTATCTAGTGGTAGGAACTTTTGGGAACAATCAGGGAACGGTGGAGGAAACTCTACGTAGCCTTACGGAGCGACTTTTTCACATATCACGTAATCCCCGTTTATCTACGAAGCTCAAGCGTGTTAAGCGGTAACCTATCCTCGCAAACCAACTAACGACTTTCTGAATTTCACTGGGAAAAATCGACGGAAGCAGGCACAATATCAGTGTTAGCACCACGTCGAACATTGCAGCTTCTACTCACATTGCTAAAATAATCAGTGGTCGCGTCGTTAGCCTCTTCGACTGCCACTAAGATGGCCTGTTTGGATCCACCCTTGATTGTTCCCTTCACCATCCGTGTACGATGCGCCGGGGCACACATTTTTCCTGGTGTAATCTGTACTGCGAATGTGATAATCTTTTGTGATTGTGCATGCCGGCGATGGATGCAGCCGAATATGAGGAGACAATTGATAGGTGATTGTTGACTCATTGCTTCGATGGTTTTCGCCACCTCGTCAGTAAGTTAAGTTCTCATCACTCTGCGGGTAGGTTCATTAATGGATGCACCACCAACTGAGAAAGGTTTGATGGGTATTATTAATTAGAAAAGTGGAATATACCAGCTGCTTGTGTAATTCAACATCTATCAATTCTATTTTGAGCAGCTGCATATCCTCCATGGTTCGCATTGGGAAGCACGCCGGGAACAGCAGGGTTGTCGATAAGCTGGCAGTTGGGTGTAGAACTCGTAACGCACTCACTTCCAGTCATGAAATGTGCAATTCATCCCTCATTCTGGTAGAGAGGGTTACTATTTTTCATGCGGAAGAACTTCTCAATTATTAGACTTCTTTCACAATTTTGCTTGTACCTGTTGCATCAGTGTGCTGCCGGCGGACTAAGGATGGTAGAACTAAATGCTCTACACACGAAATCTTATCATTTACGTACATCAAAGTAGTAGGGCTGGTAAGAGTGGGCAGGTTCCCCAGCGGTCTTTCCGTCCACCGACTTGCCGATGATGCTAAATGAAACGTTCTCTCCACTTCGGGTGGAGACGAAGAATACTCGATGTCTACGGGGCAAACCATGGACTGCCGTTCCTGTTCACTCTCATAAGTGCCGTCCGAACTGACGATTGGTTATCTGCAATGGACACGGCGAGAATTCACCTTACTCTTTTTACTTGCTGCCATGACTCGTGTTGTTCTGGGCGTCAGACGATGGTGAGCCTGATAACTGCAAGATGGATTGTAGCTTAGTAAAACTTTGAGCCGGCGGGTGCAGTCATAAAATCTAATAACAATCTGTGTTGTTCCGTGGATGTTAGTCCTGGCCGAAGCGCGAGTCCTGGTTGGATTAACCCCAGTTTGTGCCCTCCACCTCGGGCCCAACAACTTGATAAATCTCAAAATGGACTCGTTGATCGGCGAAAGTGTTGCGGAAACCATAAGAAAAACCGTACGGTATTAGTTGAAACTTTTTCTTAAAAACATTTCCGGTTGTATATGGCAGAAAAAAATACAAAATGATGGCCCTTCACATTGAGTACTTTCATGGCCCACCCAGCAGGTGGATGTGTACACATTGGGAGAACTGGAGAGTGTACAACTTGAGAGAGGGCACAGTCTTGTCAAGAATGCTGCAATATGTAGCAAAACGTCGTATGCAAATGCGTCACTCAGTCGCAATGTTCGTTACTGTGTGTAAGCCATCCAACAACACCAAGTTGTTAGGTCTGGCGTCATTGTGCACCACGCTTTCGTGAGTGACCTGAATTTATTGTCCGCCGCCGGTGGGTTAAACCTTGTTCGCGCATCATCCAATACTGCATTGTCGTTTGGCAACCGTGCCTACATTCTCCGCATCGCACGTCAAAACTTCGCGAGGCAGAAATATTTGAACATTGCACGATCTTGCGTTTGGTACTCATGTACGACTCAAATGGGAACTTGCAATAAAAGTTTGGTGGTCCATACAGTGTGAAGTCGGCACATGAATGGTCGGCACGGTGGACGTTGGACACACACGCGGACTCACCGGAGACCAGAGAACTTAACCAATGTTTTCCGCAACAACGATTCCACACAGCCCACATGGTGGAGACACCACTTTCGGCAGCGGAGTATAGGGGAACAGAGAAGTTTAAGTTCACAAATTTTTTCGTCCACTGTTCCTTTTACCTCGGCAGAACAGATGTACAATAAGGAATGTCGAAATTCTCTGGCCTCCCAGCGGTCGCAGTCTAGCCAGAATGGACATTTCCCAGGGAACTCAAGAGGTAAGTTCCTTTTAAGTTTCATCGTTACGAGAACGAAGGAATAGCGAACAAGACTTGTTTTCTGTGTTTGATCATCAGGCTAATTACAACACAATAAATTTGACCATAATTTTGCTTAAGGCACTGTCACTGGGACCGAATCTTTGTTGTCCACGTCGTAAGAATAGCCAGCTTGATTCAGAAGTTCAATTTGAAAATTGGTATGATCAGTTAGCTGCCCTAACACCGTCGTCAGCTTTAAACGAAGAAAGACTGAAATCATCGTTGGTGAACTCGTGCTATCAGTATCTTAACTGCATGCCGCAAGTAAAACAGCTCTTGATGAAGCAGCATTTAGAGCAGCATTTGAAGTGTTTACAAATGAACGAGCGTATAATGCTGTCCAGACCGGACAAAGGAACAGGAGTCGTCTTGATGAACAGGATTGAGTACGTCAACAAAATGAGCTATGTACCAGCTGATAGCTCAGAATTCACGGAGATAAGTACAGAGAAAGACAAAACGCCAGTTATAAAAAAGGCGATATCTAGAACGTTGCGTGTGATGAAACAGAAGGGGATAATTGACCCGACCACTTTCGAGCGTATCCGTC